>CAVNZL010000057.1:600000-830000 GCA_963693355.1 Pontia daplidice
ATTTATGGTATGTTGTTGAAAACACATAGCTATAAAGTAAATACAAGCTCGTTTTAGACCACCTTATAGATTCGTTAATTCTAAGAGACGATACGCCATCAAGATAAGAATAATATGAAGTGTTATATTTCAGATACTTGATATTTTATTTACAATACGAAGAGTTTGTTACCAACAAACTAGTTCGAGCGAAGGAAAATTAAGCTTATTGCAATGTGTAAAGCATTCAGAATTGTATATTCCGAAAGTAAACACGAGATATTACAAGGTATAAAAACCTCTGCACATTATTTTATTAATTACATTAATTATTTCAATCATTTCACGCATTCTAATGTTTAAAAATAATTAAATGTTCCGTTTGGTAAGACGTCAGAAGCATAAAAAATGGTAGAAAGGCACTACAACCTTTACAGTTTCGTATATCTATCACAATCGTGAATTTAACTTCACCAACTTAACTATTTATGTACCTGTCTTGTTATTTGTAATAACAAAGGAGAAAAGAGGTTCTTTCTATAATTCATGAGGAATAATGAGTAGGAAATAAAAAATATAAAGAGGTATTTCCGAACAAATACGACTTAGGGACCTTCAAGAAAAGAGCCTATAAGCATCTTAGAGGCCGGCAACGCACTGGTGAGGCCTCTGGCATTGCGAGTGTCCATGGGCGGCGGTGTCGCTTAACATCAGGTGAGCCTCCATTCCGTGTGCCCCCTGTTTTATAAGAAAAATATATATACCTGTAAATTCGCCCCGCTTTTGAGGAAGCTGGAGAGAGCATTTTGGCTGACGTGCACTTCGCCCTTGTACATAAATTCCAAGAGGGCCTGCATATTGTCTGCTGAGGTGGCTTCGAGTATGACGTAACAGGCGCCAGCATGGCTGGGAGGGGCGGAGTCGAACAGCTCTTGAAAATGTTTACTGCAAGCCGCCAAAATCACTTTGTGTGCTTTGAACTGCCGACCTGGAAATTAATCGATGGAAAGATATTACAAAATACGAAATAAAGTCAAGCGTCATTGGAAGTCAACGCTTATTATAACATAATTCTATTTTTTAAATCTAATAAACGTAAAAGTTTGAAAATTGAATTGGATATAACAGAGGCAAGTTAGAGACGTTGGCGACCTTATCGGCTCAATGAGGCGATGTTATAGGGCCTTATATTAACGCGAAAATACTTAGAAAATATATTTATAGTAGTACTTAAATATAGTTCAAAGCTTTTTAGTCAAGAAATGTTCAACCTCAAAGAACTTTCACAATAACGTCTCAGAGTAGACCTTTCTATTCTACTTCATTATTGTCCTTGTAGAGGCGTATTATAACACAAAAATATATTACAACCGATGTGGCCAAAAATAAATTGTAAAGAGAAATCTCTTTACAATTTATTTTTGGCCAAATCAGGGTTATTTTTGGTATTTATTGGTGTCTGTGTGGGCAGCTAGACTTTCATTGAAGATATTTACAAAATCTACATAATACAGTTTCATATTTTACTTATTATTTTTTGAAGTAGCGTTATTATATAAGAAAAGCAGATTTAAGCAACACATGTCTGAATAGGTGACGCTTAGTCATCACGTAGATGAGGTAGTGAGGATAAGATAAAAACCCTTTTTGACTTCCAAAACTTCAAAAGAAGATAATTTGACGCGTATATTTTTTTCTGTCTGGAAATAATTTAGATATACAATTCGAAAGACGATAGTTCTGTCTGATAACTAATAAAGTTCGTATTGTTCAATTGCATTGATATATTTAAAAACCTTGAGTATTCATTACCGCTGAACAAATACCCTACTGATTACCATACTGACATACTCATAATTTATGCCTTATTCAATCTAATTTTCATTGTGTGAAGGTTTACAAATTTTAACGCATATTCATTATCACATTTGTATATTATCTGTGTATAATTTATATTTAAAGTATTGTCAAGATTTGTAACTTTTGAACTTGATGCAAATCAGTTCATGAGAATTCGAAGGGAAATAAAAATATAAATACGAAATAAATAGGCGCGATTGTAATATTTCAAAGCTACACTTGTAGAACAATTAAACGTAAAGTTATTTTCTATATTATTTTTTTATGTACACTCAAAAAACATGAATGCGTCGAAATATTTTATTTCGTTGTAAAAACCCTTTCTATGTGGACAAATAGATCTTTATTACAAGTGTTTCAGATGTCTCTTTCGTCAGTCTTCGAACCAGAAAACTCTTAAACTTGTTTAAACCCGATAAAGAAACATATTTTCAAACTGTGACCACTGTCTCAATATTTTCGTAATTTACGACCAATTTGGATATACATATAAATTAAAATTTCTTAAAAATATTATGCAACTAATAGCTAATTTGCATATTTATTCATTTGTTGTGACGTCAAACCGCGGAACTAAAACAACCTTGTACCTACGAACTCTTAAACTGGTACATATTCATTCAATTTATTAGTAATTCATAAAGAGATTGTGTCCTTTTATCTCATATTGCCTTTCCTACGATCGCTGGAATGATAGAAATCCAATTCTATACTGAGTCTACAATAAAGCGTTTTCAGAGGCCCAAAACTACAAAATTGTATACAATTTTTAAGTATTGTATACTTATTTTGTATACATGTATACAAGGACTTAAGGGCTACATTCACAAAGTAACTGTGTGCAGAATTTCTTCTGTTACATTTGAAATAATAACATAGATTTAACAAAGCCGCTTCGTATTTTGTTTTGTCCCTTATGCTTACATCTTAAAACTACAGAATAGATTTTAATATATACAGTGTTTAATAGGAAGATTAATATGTATAACATACATAAAATAGTAGGAAAACCCAAATATGTCAAAGGTTGTGTGAAAAATACATTTTAGCGTTTACATTGCATTGGCTGGAAAATGGGAAGGGCATTTGTTAAGTGAAAAACTTTTTGTTCGTTTTCTTTACCAAGTGTGAAATGCACGCGACGTCACCGGCACCAGCTAGTTATGAATAATGGACATTTTAAGGAAATAAGTTATTTTTTTGGGCATTGAACCATGGTAATGGTATCCAAATTTCGTACCTATTTAAAAAATTTTTACTTTAACAATTAATACATTTTACTATAACTATTACTAAACCGATGTGTAACGTTAAAGTTTTAAAATCGAAACTAAACTATAATATAATATTGAATTATATTCTATGTTCAAATAAATAAAAGTTATAACAAATAAATTTACTTGAGCATTTGCGTAGAACATAGACTTTCATGTCTATCAGAATCAATATTACAGATATATTTTTTTAAAGGGATATATAATCTATTAAATAATAATGAAGGGCAGATTATTTGGTCACGTGCAATACACACGTGAGCGATCGCGTACAAAATAGTTGACAAGCGAGTTTTGTCACTCTTCAAGGACACCCTAATTTGAATCTTAAAAACTACAATTAAAGTTGATTTTAAAGGTACATATAACTCAGATAAAGACAGCGTTAATACGATGTGTGACAATATTATTTAATTATTGGACATATTTAGAATGTATTTATATTTAATTCTTTCTTTCAATTAGATGCCAACATCCCTATTTGACAAAGAAAAAATATACTTGGCAATTGACAAGAGTGGTTAAGCATTTTGCCAGTTCATCTCGCCTTGCCCGCCCTTGACTTGGGAACTGGTGGTAAAATTAAATTTAGATTTTTTTATTTGCGTTCATAAATGTATTCAGTTACAGCGAAGATCATCAAGTATGTGAATGATTCCATAGTGTTTTTGATATATGGAATTGGAAACAATGTCATTATTTTCTTGCATTTAACGGTTGATTAACGAATGCTTGTATTGAAACGAACCGTGGGCATATTTGGAACTAAACACATAACATATTGTATAGTAGTTTCTGATAGCACGTTAAACAACTCTTCAGCTTTAAAAAATTTGATCGAGATACGATTGCAGATATGTTTTATACCAATACTGATTGAATATTTGTTTGCTCAAAGACACCGACAAGTTATAAGAATATTTCTGATCATTATATGATCAAACACATGACATGCCTAAGATTAGGATCTCTCTGTAATTTGTTTATGCTAATATTTCAGTTTTCATTCAGGTCAGGTGGGAATATACGTAAAAAAAATCACAAGTTCTTACGAGTTTGAATGTGTATTATTACATATTATGTTCCAAGATTACAAATAGCAGAAAATGTAGGATTACAATACAAATCTAATATTAGTATGTATTAATTTCTCTGTGCTGGTTCTAAGCTAACTTTAATGATCCTAATATATTCAACATTAAAAAATGGAAACGATAAATTCTAAGGTCTCTCTGAAGGTTTATGGTTCAAACTTGACCTAGAGTAATTTAATAATTCTTTCTAATTACCAAAATAAACGCACCACGCAATATTTCATAATAGTAGAGTAGGTACATAAGTTTTCCTTGTGAATTTATGGAAAATTTCTTATTATAGGCAGGTGAAAACAATAGCACAAAAAACGTTGGAAGAAGTAATTCTCGTCGGGACGCGGCGGGACCTCGTGACGTAAAAAAATGGTTAAAAAATGCGTAGTAGTCCACATAATTGCCTTTTAGTCGTTTTTATCTTCTTTATGATATTTGATAAACAAATCATGGCGCTATTAAACCTATCTGGGTGCTTCCGCTAAATTCGTGTTTAGTTGAAGCTATACTTGATACCAGACATCTTAGATGCTCCAGCCTTTTTTGCCAGTGCTACACAGCGCAACTTAATCGAACGCATGATATAGGAAAATCGCACGCCACCTCTGTAATAGACGACCAAAGCCACTTCCACACGATAGTTAACAAGGAAATAGTTCGGCATTGGCCGACGCAGCTTGCAAAATCGACATTGACCTCATTTCGAGACCTACTAACGTTTATCTAACGTCAATAATATATGTTAAGGGACATTGTTTTATATAAATTTATTAACTTTGGAATTGTTAGGCCATGGTCAGTCTGATTTAGCCTGTCCTAGCTCTGCCTCTGAGTTGTTTCTGAAGACTTATGGAGGGAGAGTTTTTTGAATCGGACTATGGAGGGAGAATTTCCTATTCGGAGCATAAGATAATATCTATGGCGTAGCAACTTCAATAGAATAATTTAATAACACAGTTCTACAATTACGAAAGTTTTATTTCAATTGTGTTCAAAATGTCCTTCATGCATAATAAAATATGTGACAAACAAAACACCTATGCTCTATTGTTATGCAAAGGCATGAAAATTGGAATACTGTTTTTAATCACATTTATATCTTCAAGAGCGAGAGTTTATAAACTTGTATTTATGTAAACTGGAGCCATGCGTTGTGTATATTAATGTTTAAGTTGAAATTAAATGCTTTAAATTGATTATAGTTTGAAAGTTCGCGATGTCTCAGCAAGTCCAAAAAAACTAAAGATTATATATAATATATTCATAACATCGTCAAGCTTATATTATAATATATTTATCAAAGCTTTTTTTATTTACTACTAAACAAAAAAAAACTACTAACTGCGTATTGCAATTAATTAATGTATAAATATCAAAGCGTGAATGTGAGCATTTAGTAAAAAATTGTGGCATTTTTTCATCTCTATGTAAAGGTATAAACAAACGATATACTCTTTACTGTAAATTGCGCTAACGCCTGTTAAAATTACGTAGCAAATTGTCGCTGGTTCAACCTTACTTGTATGGCAGTAAAAAATGGGTATACTCTTCTATGTAAATGATAATATGGAATTTAAATTGGTTTCATTATAAATATTCCCAAGAGTAACTCGGCGACGAATCTGTATTAAATCAGCCATTTCAATCAGATACACTCACTCAAGCTTGCCCGAAGCACGGGGTGTTAAAAAACCAAACACATTGAGAGAAACCATTCAATTACTATTAATACTATACTATTCGTCATAACATAAGACGAATCATTCTCCCCTGTCAAGGCAGCTAATTTCGCAAAAAACCTTAGGTGAAAGAATCACTCCAACTCGTAAAAGACATGTTATGCATTTGCTAATCCAATGCGTTCAATATTCAGGCTACAGCAGTGCTACTTCACGATAATGCTTAAAATTATTTAAAGTAATTTTAAGCCCCCGAAATACAGTTCTCGGGGCGCAGTCGCAAGCAAAATCTAGTTTATGTAAGTTATTGATCACATGACTGTACAACGTATATATCTGAACATTGAACAGGATGCAAGTGTTCAGGGGGTGGGGAGGTCGACTAACCCCGTTTTCAGCTCACTCACACCTTCAAACGTATAAATCGTAATAGGGTTGCCACTTGAATACATATATAGGGTTTTAAATTTTTATAATTTATGATAACTTATCGTCTAATTGAAATGTCATAGCAAATTTCACAATAAGAGAGTATATACATATCCTAATAAAAAAGGGTTCAAAAAACAAACTAAACCCTTATCTAATCTTGAAAACGATAGCTAATAAACAATATCCCTATACTGCTTAAACCTGAGCTAGATTTTGTACCATAAAAAACCGTTACAATTTAAAAAAAGTCAGTTAATATTGTAAGCCCTATTATGGCGTCTGTGTGCCGCCCAATTTCAAGGTCGGTGTAGGTGGTACCCCTAGAGTGAGACAGCAAGTCCCCAAAGTGCAGGAAAATCGATCTTGCACGAGGCAGGGTTCTGAAAACTAGGTGAATCATGGCTTTTCGAACATGGAGAAAATCGTGTCGGCCCTCGCAATTTTGAATTACGTAGATATTACGAGTAGTAGAATTTCGAGCTAAATCGACTAAAATTAATGGCAGTAATGACATATCTAAGTATCTTCAATAAATAGAACATAAAATACGGATGTAAATTGTCAAAGTAGTTAATTTGATAGGATATTAAATAAACATTTTAGTATGAAGATATAGGTAGCCTAGCCTACTTTTTTAAGTATTAAGTAGCAGGTTGCCGTATTCACAATAATTACGACCTGTATATATTATTACCAAACCAAAATGACTTAATGAACTATAATACAAGTATCGTCAATAAAAATAAACAACCTGTATAACTTAATTACAGTGTAACATATTAATTTCAATATTAGTAGGAACTTAATTTGAGCTAGAACAGTGAACATACCGTTTATTAAATATATAAGAATGTTACTTATTTGATAGTTTCAAGATCACAGTCGAGCCTACCATACAATTCTTAATTTCTGCAATCACATGTCAAAGTTATTTAGAAATCTAAAACCTGGGTTATGCCTTTTATTTTATTAACAATAATTTTAACTCGCTGTTCTATTTTTGTACTTATATTTTTCAAATCATAATATTTAAATCGTTGCTTTACTTTCATTGGAGTTCTCGTATTAATGTAAAATCAATTGAAAATTTGCTATTATACTTAAAATTTGTATTTCTTGTTTTTAAAAATAATTTTTAATAATGTTATTTTTGGTCGTGCTCACAAGTAAACAGAGATACTGAGTCAAAGTCTATTGTTTGTTCAGTTGTTAAAATGTAATCGCTTGTATTAAGACTCTTTTCACATATGGTTTCATCAATAATAATTTAAAATCAAAATAAAAAAAAAAGAAATTACTAGGAAATTTTTTTATGAAATATATATGAAATAAAACCGTTATATCCAATAAGAAATAGTAAACAAGGATGTCATTCAAATCAAAACTAAAAAAGGTGAAGAACTCTGTGGCGTATTCAAGTTCTTATTTATGAATTATGGCAGCACTTCCTTTTGCGCATGCGCGGTAAATAGATGACAGCTGCTGAGTTTTGGCGCGATTTTTAATTGTAGTTATGAATTGAAGTGATTATAACATAACTTGTTGGTGTGTATCCGATAGTAATAAAAGTTAATAAATTCTGCCATTAGACCCATTAAATATGGTGATGAACTTTTCTTAAGTTTTTATTATAAAATTTATGGTGATTGATAAAATTTGGTAAGATTCAATAATTATTTTCTATAATTTATGTTAATTATAAAATGTAACCGATGAAAACCCTAATTTCTAAATTATTAACACTGGAAAATTAGCGTGCTACTAGCAGACCCCAGACTAATAGTATACTCGCCAGTGTCCTAGCTCCACTAACTCCGGGTATATTTCGTCACGTGATGAACGAACCGACTGAACTATAACCATAAAAACCTACACTTTTTCACGATTTCTGTACGTATAACAAGGGTCCAAGGAAGAATATACCACGCACAATTAGTCACACTAATTTTCTACGTAGAATTTTTTGAATATGAAGAAGGAAGCGAATATTGCATAACTACCAAATAAGTGCTAAGTCTCCGTAGAAATAACGTTTCCCTAATTAACCCGTGCGTCATGCGTAAATAATTTAACCCTTCCTGAACACAATCAATAAACAAACTTATCTATGTCACACTGTATAGGGGAGGCTCGGTGCACTCATTTGTGGAACCACCCCCATAAATCTCACGCTTGAAGTTGTGGTATTCGTTAATATATACATTGGAATATTAATTATAACACAGCTCAATACACTTATTTAAAAACTATATTACTAAAATATATAGTATTCAGTTGACTTGAAAGTTTGTTTTTGTATAAAACCACATGTGATCCGATATCAATATATAATGTAAATAGAAGTGGTTTCGCGATTGCAACAAATATAAAGCTTTGGAGCTTTAAGTTGAGACGGAAATCTTATTTTTGGAACCTTCTTGCAAAATTTAATATAACTGAATCATTAGAATAGCTATAATTATACGATAGTTCTATATCATATAATTATATATAGTCTTTTGAAACCATGAACCAGGTCAACACTGCTCTACGGAATATAATGGTTTTTATTATGAACATTGCCTAAGCCCGGCCAATGAGTCCTATAGAGGATAATAGTAAAAGAGCATAAATAGTTATTTGTTTAAACATTAATTAATTATAATAATGATATAAATTTTTATAAATATATTTATGTAATTTGAAAAACTGTTACATCGAAACGAGTAGAAATGTAAGATGGAATGTCGGGACAGTATCTACAAGCCTCTTGGATTAATATAATATAAATCTAATAATAAATGGACACAAACGTAAATATCAAATCCAGAATAGATCTAAAATCTAAACATAATAAGTTTTTCTACTCGCTCGCAACCTTCGGCCAGCCTTCGTGCGTTTAAATGCGGAACGCATTGGCGCCCGGGCGTATCGACCCGTCGCTATGTGTGCCAGTGCCCCCCCACTGCCCCCCTAGTGCCCCCTACTGCCTCTAACCCCCCTGCCAGCTGACACGATCACTCTTGACTTTTAATACCCCTCAAAATGTAGCACCACGCACTTGTGAAGATTTAATGATAAGACAATTTTGAAGAAAACTAGGGAAATTTTAATCGGAGGGTTGTTGAGTTTGATGTGATAAAGATTTGCAGTCTCAAAATAATGCCGGTAACCTACAACTACCTAATTTTTATCAATTTAATAACAAATTGTTTGAAATATAAGTGGCATGGAAATGCATTCATCTTGAAAAGTAATATCATCGAAAGATTTTGAAAGCAAGGTGTACCGGCCTTGACTAAATAGAAATAATTATTTATAAATCCGTGGGTTCTCATATTATGTGAGAAGTGCGTTTTATTTACGAACGAATTGGATTTAGATGATTCTGAGTAGGCACTCGAGGTCAATGGCTTTGATTCGAGTGCTAGATCATATTATTATATCGGCTTGTTTTGATCTTCGGCCTTTGTCTAACTAATTAAAGAAAAGTGATTATTTTGTAAGTAACATTTCACGGAACCAGTACGTGATTGACCCGGAACGTGTAGATTATATTACCTGATATTGGGAGTAAAAGTAACCAATCAAAAGTTTAAAGTATAAATCATTTTTAAGCCAGTGTCATTTATATTCTAAGGACATCTGTTCAATGGAAAGAATCTGTTATATAGAATTATGGTACGAATTTGAAAATGGAATTTCAGACGCGCTATAAATACATAAAATGTAGGGTAATTTGAATCCCTAGACTAGCTAGCTAAGTTCGTCTAGCCCGGTTCCCAGATCCCACGCAAGGGGAGGGAGGCGTCTACCCCCCGACCTCGAAAACTTCAGCGTCAACGAAACGAGCAGGTAGGTCGCAATTAGTCAAGATTGTTTACGTGGTATATGTAACATTACGCCTTTAAAAATTCCGTTCAGCAGAGTTTTTTATGATCTTTGGAATGTTCTTTGATCAATCTCTTTTAATTGGCAAGTAATGTTAATTTGATGTTTTCTATTTCTTATTCTGTATATGAATAATTTTAGAGCAAACACGGAATAACAAAACTACACAAAGTAAATCAGTTGAATTTTATTAACTATTATCGACTTTTGTCAAATTGTGTCCCCGTGAAGAGACAAATAACACGGTACTAGCTGATTGATTTTTCATGAGTATATTCGTTGAGCTCTTTCTACAATCGTCTGTATATATTAAATAGAAAATTGTAGTAATAAAAACACTTTTAATTTTAAAACATCAACGGGCAAACAAAATTCTAACTTGCGAAACTGCATGTGTCATTTATTTTTGTAAGTGATAAGATAATTTAATGCGTATTTTTTGTTTTCCTTGAGTTTCGGTACAACAACATTGCAATTTCCTTCTACTGATGTAATCAGCAAGACTACTTAGGTAAATGCAGACTGTTATCCATATCAGTAATGGAGATAACATTTACTCTACGTTATAAAGCATTTCTGAATCTGGTCATATCTGGTCAGAAATGTTTCTAGAACCTTTCTAGAAAATAATATTTCGCTCTTCATACTTTTATTAATAAACGGGCACCTGATCTTAAGTGATACCGCCCATGGACACAGCCGAGAGAGCTCGCAAATGCGTTGCCGACCTTTCATCGGTACACTCCACTCCTCCTAAAAACTCTAATACGTAATGATTAAACCGCCAAATAACTATTAATGTTTTCATTTGAAAGCAATAATTTGGACTTGGAATTCTGAAAATCTCTCGGAATAAACATAACAAATTTCCTTATATTTTCACGAAAAATGATATTTTCAAATCTGCCTTTTCAATGCTCACTTTATTTCTTTTGTACTTCACAAAAGAAATAACTTTACAAATTAATACAATGAAGTAACATAGACATAGAAAATGAAATTATATAAGAATATGGCCTTCGACTATACATACAATTATATTGAGGGAGAGTTAGATACATAGGTAGTAACCTATCTATCTTACTAATGATAACTTTAATAATTTTTATAGAGTTCAAATCGAAATTGATCACTATATATCTGGTGAGCCTTGAGAATCAAGGCCATTTCTCGGTTATGATCTTCAATTAATGCAAAGCTTCGCAAATCTTGTTCTGATAACGAGTTCGTTGACACTGAATGATAATTTTTTGGCAGTATCGGTGCATTTTTTCACATCCGACACGTGTAAAGACTATCAAGGCTAGCAAATAAAAACATTTTAGGGAATAATTATTTAAATTATTAGGATTATTAGGCCTGATTTCAGTTAGACAGACAGATAGTTAGAATCATAGTACAATGATCGAGAACATTGATGGTGCCAAGTTTGCCAGCGTTTGATTTGATCGCGCTAACCAATTAACGCCTTTATGGCCTCAACTCTTCCATATAAGGTTGTGTGGCGTACATAAGGGTTATAAGGGGTATAAACACTAATTTACTTTTAATCGTAATATAAATTAAGATTTAAGAATATTTAAAATCCAACACCGCAGTATAAATATTCGAGAATTATTGAAAATCTTGTGAATCAACAAGGTAGTACGAAACTTTTTAAAAGATAAATAGTAAAGTCACGCAGAGTATTACATTTTAAGTACAAGTGGGCAGTTCTTATCAACTGTTTTTCAAAATAAGAAAGATTATAATAATATAATTTCAAGGGCATTTATTACTAGATTAATCTTAACGCGATAAAAGTAAGAAAACTCACCTTCACAGTAAAGTGTGACGTCGGCTAAGCTCTCGGAGTTCCATAGGTTTGCGAACGAGGTGGCCAGGTTCGAACCGAAGCTGTTCCATTTCAGGCAGTATTGCTGCTGAGCGTCCATGCCCGGGCCTCCTCGAATATCTGCCCTGTTAACGAAATTATCCATGAGAATATTTTGTATCACACAAATACTTCGAATAAACTGGATTTTTGTCTATCTTATAAAGTCATTTATATGTGTTAGAAAGACTAAAAATCATTTATATGACTTTTTCATCCAAAAAACTTATACGCACATAGAGCCAAATGTTATAAGTATACTCTGGTAACTTTACAGTAAAAGTATTCATGTGAATTAAGACACTAAACATTTGCCTTCTAATAAGTGTCAATCATATATAAATTTCACTAGTCTGTGGTTTTTTTCCAGACAAGAGATATAGACGGGAAAATGAGAGAAATCTCGCATAATAGTTTAATACTTAAATATGTCATATAATATTTCAAACACATATAACTACTAATTCCTCTCAACCCTAAACATTTTATAATATAACTCAAGTTATTTTAAGGCCGAAAAACGTCTATAACAGACAACGATCTAACATGACCGAACTACTTTCTGACATATGCAATGAATTCGTAATTACAAACTGGCTTTTCCCACGATGACTTTTATTGATTTTCCGGTCCAACTCAATTATAATTTATAACGGTCGTATTTAATATCGTAATACAGCTAGTAATTGTATAAAGCGTTTAAGTTATTTCATAGAAAAACCACTAAATACTAGAAAAAAGGAAATCCTTTGTTCGTTGGCATATATTTAAACCTTGCTAAATGACTTATTTGCATAAATATTGTTCTCTCAATCTACTATCTCGAATCAATGATGGTTTCATTGAAAATAAAACCCACTTTACACACTTTCCAAGTGTAAATAATGTACTATGCGTGCGGGTTATAAGAAGTTCAATTTATTTCGTATTTCATGTATAATCTTGTGGCATGCCAACAAAATGACTTGAAACGCACGTAACTAATGAACTCCCCGAAACAACTTGACAATCAAAAGAGGCACCCATGTGAAAATTCCCTTCACTAATAGATCTGCAGGGCCGATACGCTATCGATTCTAAACTCCGTTACAGCCTAACTGTACATTTGCATGCGTGCACGATATTTCGCCACTTTCGTTGAGCCTCCAAATGTAATACCATCAAAGGGCGTTAAATCAGAGGGGGAGGTCATGTTTTAGTGGACGGTATTTCGGCTACGACCTGGTTCCGGAATGCAACACGCGCACGCGTAGAAAGGGGGAGAAGAGAGGGGAGGGTGCAACGAGTTGCGCAAAGCACGGTCACTTGCAGGTCATAATGAACCGTTTCTTGCTTTGTTCTATAATCTATTGTGCCGTTACAAACTCACTACGAGTTTGATAGACATTTTTTGGAAAACTCGTCTATTAACCATTTACGCCATTGATGTATCAATTTTTATTATATTCTTAATATGTAGCCCTTTTTTATGTAATAAATCAGAAGGAAGGCATGCATAATGCAACAATCACTGCTAAGCTAACTCAGTTACGAAAAGTAATAGTTTGCGAACAATTTTATATTTTCTATCAATATTAAGCAATTTTTATTTTTTACATGTCTTAAAACATTATATACCTTTCAAAAGATGAGCTCGATTTTCTGATATTTAATGTCATTCTCGCAGTATTTTTGTATAATTTAGTATACATTTAAATATGGAATTATCCAAAGAAACATCTTATTAATCATAATTATACAACTAATTATAAGCTATATCGTATAATTGGTAACCTTATTATTGAAACGAGAAGCATACTCCTACCGACACATTTACTTAAAAATTGTTTCTATTATATTTATCAAAATTTAAATAGAACTAAAATTGCGTATTGTCACTTTATGAGCTATGATTTCGTTCAATATTTGAATAGACTTCGGCAGTTGTGCGATGAAGCATAAACCGGATATCTAACCACAGCTTTTTAAACCTCTTTTTTAATTCACTTGACGAATGTCAATGTCAAAATATTAGGCGATCCACAGACTTGAGTGATTGTAATAAATTGATCTAAAGCTGTAAACATGCAAGGTTACAGAACGCTTAGTGAATTAAAATGAAATTGAAAAAAAATATGTCAAAGTTATATACAGACTATAAAACAAGAAAAGTAAACTTACGTAATTATTAAAGATTAGAGATAGATTACGGAAGATAGAAATATAGATAAAAATAACAAAATTATGTTTCCATTATGATCCCTGATACGTAAAATAACATTATATGTATCAAGTATTTCGGCTAAAACCATCTGTGGAAACATTAAGTATATAAAAATTGTAAACAACACGCTGCAGCATGACACAGTTCTTTATCATTTGTAAATAGGTAATGGGGTCAGATGCATTGCGTTCGAGTCTCTAGCGCTTTGGGAACGTCAATATTGACACTTTTACTTTCATTCATGAATTTCAACTAGTCTACTATCTTCTATTATTATTAATTACATATTTAATTAATAACTTCAGTATTCGAACGATTTTAGGAATTGTAGGGTGACATGATGGAATTAAATTTCGAACTGATCTGTGATGGGACTTTGAAAGAGTGACAGCTCATATTAAAATTTATGTTTTGTGAATAGGATGGTGATGGTATTATTTCAAATATTTCATTTTGTTACGCAATATTACTTACGGCTCGGAATACAAACTGTCCCTTATCTAGGGATTGCGATAGAATAGCTCAGATACTGTCATTGATTACCAATGGCAGTTTTTGAGTGCGAATGGATTTCAAGCTCTCACAATGAGGAATATATGAGCAAAGACTTCGCTGTCACGAGAACACAATTAATGAAAATTACTGCAAAATCGGATCTGCGTTGCGCTTTCTCTTAATTAATACGTGTGAAGTCGGGGTAACGCTATGTTTATCGATCTTAAATCTAAAAAAAATCTACAATATTTACGTATATGAATATAATATACTCCTAATATGACAACAATGAAAACATCGTTTCCTGTCATTTTTCGAAGCATTACATTCTTGTCTCACTGATTCAACGTTACGCAACACGTTTCGAAAGACTCACGCATGCACAAACCACTTTTCTAAATTTCAAACGTGCATTCATTTAAATTGTATAGTTTTATGCATTTTAAAGAGTATAAATTAATATATACTAAGTTTTACAAACGTTTTTGATTACTCTGTACTTTATATGTCTATTTTTAAAATTTAACGGAAACTAAACAATAATTGCTATCTGAAAGTTGGCAGGTGTTTTGTATATACTACGGTTTTGGTTATAAATATTATGTGTTTAGTAATAATTAATTATGTTGATTACATTAAAAATTCGATACACACAAAAAATAGGGTTTCAGACATGGATAGGATATTGTTTCACACTGTTGTTGTATGTATTTTTGTGTGAGTTGTGGGTTGTTAGCTAGTATCCTAACACACTTTCTACTGCGTTTTCAAACGCGGCACGATAAAACGAATAGAAAGTTGCAGGTACGTTGCAGTGCGTACACGCATCGATGTTTGGAACTTTGCGTCACTCGACCTACATTGTTATGTGAACCTCTATTAAAGTTCTTTTCTCTGTTCAAATTCTGGCTATAAGACCAATTTTATTTTTCCAAAATTAGAATATACTGGGGGAAAATAACGCACTAACGCAAAACGTTACAAAAAGGGAATATTAAATGAATGTCGGAAAACTTAACTAAGTTGAAATGACAACTTGTTATTGATAAAAAATGAAATAACGTGATGTTTTAATGAAAAGTAAAAAATAAAAAAATAATATTTTTATAGGCGTATTGTTTTTTTTAAGAGATTATTTTCAAATGCTAACTTCTCAATGGAGCACGAGACACACATTCATCTGTTTCAATATCATTTTTATTTGCAGGGCCCGAAGAAGGGAATTAAAAGTGATTTCATACTGGCATAAGGGAGTAATGGTCCTCGCTCGCCTCTGAAGCTCAGCAAAGAGATTGCCTCACTGTAATTTCGTACGTTAATACGGCAAATGTATGTATCACACTAGGCTAACACTAACTACAAGACTAAACAAATATATAACTAACACTTAGCAACAAAAAATAAATTGATTGTTTTCTAAATTTACATTTACTGTCAATTCACAAAAGCAAGTACAGCAGACGAAGAGTGCCAACAACTCTGCCATTCTTTTCCACAAAATTGATTTATGTAAAAAAAAATCGAGCCTTCAAAGACAACGCAATACGTCGTAGGGTGATTTTAGTTTTATTTTCGTAAAACGACAAATCTGAATTAGTTAAAGTTTAAGCTACGGCGGTTACCTGAAGGCGTTTAAGGATTCTACATAGAATGACCTTTGAGCTGTCTTAAAGGGGAACAAACAAGAGGGGTACTTCCGCGTGGGGAATGGGAAAGAACAAAGGGTCCGTGGCTAATCCTTGACCCAAATGCAACCAGTTTGGGACTGTCCCACACAGGTTCAATTACTCATTGTTACGAATTTTACTTGTGATATACTTCAGGCGGTTTTGCTACTTATATACTTACATATAAACATAACTCCAGAATGTTGTTTGATTCTATTCAAATGAATGAAATAAAAGTGAATTTCGTAATAAGTTAATAATAATACAACTATACCTCTTATTATTTCAGTGTTCAGTGCAGCTATATTTTGAATGAAAATCTTTCTATCGAAGATTTCTTTACAAACTCATCTGACTACCGAATTTGTATTAGTTCTGCAGGTTTCCTCACTATAGTTTAGAGATACAAATCAAATTCGGATGAACTCAAAAAATTCCAAGTATCGCTTCGTTATCGTTTATTATTTGAATTCGATCGGAAAATCTTACTTTACTCGTCTTATCTAAGAAAATCATGCTATAAATCTAGTCGTGTGATTTCATCTGATGTCTGAGTTATATATGCATGTAGTATTAAATAAGATATATTACATTTCTCATATTTGGTTTACTAATAGTGAAAATTATTTGGAATTACTATGGTTTCTAAAATACACCTTAATACAAAGCAATAAAGACTTAGATAAACTAATTGCACATAGCCGCGTGGCCTTGTAATATTACGTAAGCGTCGCGCCACGAAGGTCCTTCGGGAGGCTGTCCTTGGCACCCCTCACCTCATCCCCCGCCTAGGCCTAGCTACAGACTGAGAATCCTATACTCGAAGTGCTCAGTGATGATGAGCCAGTTACAGGTACAAAGCTGAATTCAAATTAACAATAACAAAATCTCATATCTACGTGACGTGCAAGACGAAACGGAATATAGAAAAAATACGCATATCCTGAATATTTTTAAAAGTAAAATCGTATAAATAATTTAGTTAAAATACCGTGCCGGTTTCCATATACAGACCCACGTGGATTTGATCTTCGTTATTTTTTGTTAAAGAAACTACGCAGCAATTATAAGCACGCGTTAGGTGATATCAAATTTGCAAGTTTTCGCTCGCGGTTTAGATACGTCGCATAAGATACGATCGATAAGATGCATACGTCAAAATCTAAAATTATTCTGTGTATATTAAAAGATACAAGAGTATTACCTATTTTTCATAGCTGTCAAGTTGGTCACGCTTAGACAGGGTCAAATAACCTTACAGCGTAAGATTTTATTGTAGCCGATAAGACCACTATAGCATTGTTCGAATTATCATTAAATTTATAACATTATGTAAATAAAACGTTTTTAGCGAGCGAGTAGCTCCTTTTGAGGTCTTTAAAAATTTTGTACACGTGATTGCAAGAAACTAATTTTAAGTTATTTTATGTAATATGTTCTAGCTACATGTCGATTTCGGATGATTGACTATAATATGGTGAGTGGTATTTCTTGGAAAAATTAAATAGTACTTAGAGAATTTTAAATATTTATTATAAGAAAATCGCATCTTAAGCCTGTTCGATATATACCGAAATGTAACCGAATTGTAATATCTATTTGTAATATTAACAGGAAACTCCGGCACCAAATTATTTATACGTATGACCAAGATAATAAAACCTTAATCTTTATCAATGTACTTACTAGCCATGCGGTTTCAGCTGCGTTAAAGAATTACACGCACCATTAAACTTTCAACCCTTCTTTGAAGACCTTAGGTTGATTTCTATTAAAAATCTTGCGATGATTCTTGTTAAAAATGTTGTTTTTGGCTACGATGTGCAAAATACACGCGCGTACTTTTATTGCAAAGCCACAAAAGCTTGCATAAAAGCTTGCTAAATCTTGAAAATGTTTTCTTCTGAATGTTAATGTATAATACTAAAAATCTAAATATGCAAAGCTATCGCATTATGGCCTCAAATTCTTAGTACTACAAAATTTTTTTTAAACATTTTCGTACGATATAGCTATGTTTTATGTCTAATCAGCTGTTATCTTCGCATGTCTATGAAATAAAGGTTATCAAATTGCAGATACCACGTGGTAACAAAAATCTAATACAGTCACTACTTATAAAAATGTGTCTTAGATTAGTTATTGTTGGTTGTATTTATGCAAACGTGTGTATAAATGCACACATAGTGAATAAAAAAATAATAATTAGTTAAAATTCCGATAAAGTATAAATAAAGCAGACAGGAATTCTTCTTCTCTCTCTTTCTTTTTATCCACGTAACCTGAGTTCTAACGACAATGGTAGTTTCGCTCGGAATAGAAAGATATCCAGAATAATCGCAGAAACTGTACGATAAAACTTAACGTCTCTACAATGTTTGTGGATTAATTATAGAGAGCGTAATTAAAAGATATGTGATGCGTTACAAATATCTTAGCGTATCTGCGTAGTATGCGACACGCTGAAATAATGGATGGAAGGGTTATATAGATTTGTCCTAACATTTGTTGGTGGCGGTTCATCAACAAAAAAATACTTTCTACAATCATAGAGCCCGCTATTTTAATTAATACTTTTTCATGCTAATGTAATCTATTGGTAGCGCCTCTTGCATATGAACTAAGATTTTTTATTTATTATATTCAACTTCCTCTGTTTTTATACTCAACGTTCATTATATATAATATTTTTTGTTAGAGTTTTATATTCTAAACAAAATTACGCATCAACGCATATTGAAGTAAATAACATTGGTTTTTTATTTGTACTTAATATTATCTGCTACGAGTATCAATTACACGTAATATGATAATAATGTTAAGAAAAAACAATGCATATATTTTCACAACTTCGTAGACAATTTAGCTAGGTGAAGGTCTTGTTATACCTAAAATCGAAATACAACCTATTTATGAAATTAGTACATATTTTATCACATAATAGGGCCCTTATTTCATTAAACTACATATTTAATTTTATCATTCAAGTCGGAATAATATGAAACTCCATGTTTAACAATAGAGCAATTTCATAGGCCGCTTTACTGATAACATTTTAATAGGTACGCACTTGCTGGCTGGTAAAAGTAGCTGTAAATAAAATGTTCAACTTAAAACTAAACGAAAGAACAAAATATGCCTACAACTAATTACCAAATATTTAATGGGCTTTAAGATCAAAGTACAAGGCAGACCGTCAGTTGATTCAAAATCGCAGAGCTATCTAGTCTATGGACGAGAGCCGGTCGCTAATTATTTATTAGACAAGCACGGGGCCAGTTTGACAGTTTCTATGCAAATGTTAGTGCGTCGCAAGACCAGTTTTGCTTCAAAGCTGTTCCGGGCCTACCTACTCTTGTACGGCCTATTCACGCCCATAATTACTTCGGAACGACGATCATAAACTGGATTCTTCGATGAATTAATTAAACGGCCGACAAATCCACGGATTCGTTAAATCGAAATCTTTGCAGGCAACCGGTCGGATAGAATCACGCAAAAAATTCTGATGCAATATAGGTATAAAAAAATATACGATTGTATCATTATCAAGTTCAATAGCCCCAAAACGACAGCACGTGTATGCAAAAACTGGGAAACGATTGAGATATATGCAAAAATATCCTCTCGAGGTAACAATTTAAGGCATAATCTGCGCTAAAAGTCCGCGCGTTTAGTATTTATCACATGCTTCAAGGTGTCAACACACATTTATCAATGACATCGCATTTCAAGCCTAGATTGACTCACAGATCAGGCTGGATGTTTTCCATCCGACCTCTTTAGATAGATAAAACAATACTTTCCTCGAAACCATGAAAGTCCAAATTTGCAGTCCCAATTTCAGTTCAGATCATCAATGGCCTGCTGAGCCGTGCACAAATAGCATAGTTCGTATCACTGAGAGTGCGTACACTGAGGTTCACTTGTCACTAGCATTAGCTCCGGGCGATGTCCGTACTCACTTCCGCATATTGCAATGCGCACGCCTATCGCTATGCGCAGAACGGCCGCGTCGTAACTGTCGAATGTCGTGAGCCTAGCTCGCGAATGCGACCGCCGAAAACTCCACGCTCCGTTCGAATGCAGAAAATTTGGGCGCGCCGGGTGGGGGACCGTCTATGTGTACAACTAGCCGAAACTAAGCGTACGTGCAGCGCTTCGCTATGAAAAAATCCAAGGTTAACGCGCGTTGCCAAAAAAAGACGCACGCAGTTTGAAAAAAGACAGCTAGATCGGAGCCTCTCGCGGGCGCCTAGGTGCAGCCACTTCTGCACATACTGCCGCATTCGTCAGCGCCGCGTGACCTCACTCGCTTTGTTTCAATAAGGCAATTTTATGAGTATTTTGTCGTAATTAAATTACTGTCTAGTAATGCATGTTTCAAACGGTATACTACCTCTAATTATAATCAAACTATAGCCTTGTACTGAAACGCCATTAGAAGATTAAGTTGAATTAAATACGCAGCAGGATTGACCATGATAAAATATAACCTAATACATTGATATTTATGAAGCCCTTTTCAAGGAAGTGTTGCATTAGCTTCAAACTGTGAAGTACACACAATGATCTAACCTTCAATCATCAATCGCCACAAATAACAATGATGCAGCTCGATTGTATGACCATAAAATTGACGTGACCTTGTCGTTGAGCGCTAGATTCTGTAGGGACAGCAACGTATTTAAAAATCTCGAAGATCTTAAGAAGAGTTATATTTATTACTATAAATTATTCTTATTATAAATAAGCATATGTTCCAGGGTAATTTAAGGAATAAAACTTTCTATTACACGGATTACAGATTTTTAATTAAGCTTCAGTCTCTATTAAATAATAGGATAGTCTCACAAAACGTTTAAAATACTTTGTTTGAGACAACAAACAGTAAACAACTTCTGGTCGATACTGATGATCCCTGAACTGAAATTTTTATTTTTTTATTTAATTAAGTTGACTTCAAGTACCGTATGCTAATTAATATTCGTATGAATAATATTAACTTAATTGAGTATTCAAAAAACATTTAAGTAGTCTCTATTTAATTTTGACAAAGGTCGTGATGATTTAGACATATTTTAATAGATATAATTTGTGCGCCTGAGATCCATACACATTTCACGATTTACAGTTTAATTTATTCTGAAGCTGAAAGAAAAATATAGAAACTATACTGACATGCCTGGCAGGTACACAATTATGTCCTAATTCTGGTGTAGTATAATTAATGTACAGTTTATATGTGGATAATGTAATTTGAATGCAACAACATAGGTAAAATAATACAATGTATCGTATTTTCCTTATCATTTTGACAAGGCCATGTGAATTATGATAGGGCAACCGTTTCGAAATTAGATCACAGGATGTTTTAAATAACTTCTCTAATCAGTCAGGGAAAACAAGTAGATGTATTAATTAAATCCTACGTTTTCATTCATAATCTAATATAATATTGTTAGTATTTTTGTAGTTAATATAGTTGATATAACAATAATTAGTAATCACATTTGTATGACATTAATACGTATAACGTCACTCTATTCTTACTTGATGTAAGAAAAATGTCATCGAAGTTCTTTCATGGTTAAAGTAAGTTCTTCAACTATTCGTAAGCATTTATACAATATTTCGACTCAAATATGTCATACACTTTGCATAGTCGAATCACGAGTATGTTCATTCGTTTAGCTCCAAAACTGAATCCTCGCTTTTTTAAAATAGTTAGTTGGTTTACAAAATTATTATTTTTAATATGATTTTACATAGTTAGCACTAGCCTGTATAATAAAAAAATGGGTTGTTGTATAACAATGTTCTGCTTTGTTGTACCTCTTGCTCTGTTGTTATACCTATCCTTGATTACCGACGCTCTTCACAGATGCGATGATCATAGATTCTAGATCTCAATAGCAGAGTCTTCACCCTAGACTCTCAACTACCCGGCAAATACAACAAAATAATAAATTAAAAATCAACAATTTAAGCCTAGAAATATCAACTTAATGTCGTTATACAAAAAACTGGCTCTTACCGGTTTTTTTGTAATGTATTAGATATATAATACATTTTTTTCAAACGTTGACGTCAACTTGCCGTTTTTGGCCTCAATCTTTTTTATTAGTGCAAGTTTTGACGCATATTTTATTTTTTTGCTTTATATGTCTATGTCTAAAATTCAGCGGTAATAAAACTGTTCTCGTTCATTTGGACGGTAGTTGATTTCATGGGAAATATTCAGTGTTTTCCATGAAATTAACCAACCAAATTCAACATACAAAATAAAAATCATACAAAAGCGTTAAACAAAGGTTTTAAAGTGGAGTGAGTTTCAGACATTTCCAAAAGACTGTAGATTGTAGGTTAGCATTCAGTTGGACCTCTACTAACTAAAATAGTTGTTTTGATAGACAACGATTTCATGTAACAAGACTTGCAAATTTATTAAAAAAATAATCTTCTATACTGAATATTTAATAACTATTAATAAAGTATTTGTACGTTTGTATATAATTTTTAAAAATATGACAAACGGAGGCCTACAGCAACGAAACAAAAGATGTTATAAAATTGCAATCATATTCGAAATCTTTTTCTGTTTTATTACGATTACTTACTAAACAGTTAATATATTAAAATTAATTTATAATACCATCAACTATCTATTTAAGGCACCTGCGGCCTTTCAGCCAATAGCGAATAGACAAGTAATATCTCGAACAATTTTATATTTTTAATAAAAAAAGACGTAATTTATTCTTTGTCATGTCAATGAACATTTCGGTCGACCCAGGCTTGCAAAATATTAGAGTGTCTTAGTTTTTAAAATAAATAATTGTATATAATTTCGTTTAACATTCACTCCTGGTCGAATTGTCCGAAAATTTTATGCTGTTACTATTTACTGATATATAATGTTATATGGCCCTTACAAACGATATGCCTGCTGAACACCCGAGAGAAAAAGAATTAATAACTCATCGTGAGTGTAACACCTATTTCTCTGACAAAATTTCAGCATGTAAATCGGTCCTTGAGGTAGTTTCATTCTGCTACAAACTGAGGTAAGTCCGTTTAGTTTCATACTCCATCTACGGATATTGATCAGACCTGTAATAAATAGATCGAAAGCAGTCTCTCAAACTTACCCATTATTCAAAATAAATCTATCAACTGTCTCTTTTCGTCACATTGTAAACACTCTCGGAAGAAAAGGATAAAACATAGTTCAACTTTATAAATACTATCTTATGGAGACTATAGAAAGTATTTCTTAGAAGAAATAATTTTGTGACAGAGATAGTACTTTGTTGCATTAGGACTGAAGTCGTAAGCAACGTCGGCGTTAAAAATCCACAGTTTAATTTTAACTAACCTTGGTTTAAATTCCACCTGTATATTGGAGGCCTTACAAAATTCTTTTAGGTTTATCTAATCTATTTATATCATAGCATTCTGCATAGGCGTATCAATTTTAATGTAGATAATAGATATATTACACTTATCTAGGCAAAGGTGCCTATGTGAATGTTAACGAGCAGTGTAAATAATGTAATATACAAATGAAAATGAATCGACAAATTATTTGCTCGTTTCGGTTTGCTTTTGGATTATATAGAGGCATCGCCAATATATTGAGTTACAATATAGTTTTAGTACGGACTTTGGTTTTGTATAATCGCGTAGGAAACATCTAGTATAAAGCCAATGAGGTGGCTATAAGTACAAATGTTAATTGGTATACGCATGAATAATACAAGAAAAAATATATATATTATATATCCCTTTATTGTATAGTTCGCGAGCCGCTGCAGCTTGTGCTTCTAATGCGGGACCAATAGCGATTGTACGTGACTCTTCCACGCAAGAACATTTATCAGTTTTCGAAGAAGTACGAAAGCATGCCTTAACCCAACACGCCAACAATCCATCATACCCGCCAAATTGAAATAGATATATAAGTTTTAATATTTAAAAATAGAATGTACTAAAATAACTATGATATATCGGCATTACAAGTGGCGCCATCGCCATAAAAGCAAGCAACAGGTTTCGCATACGAAATAGTTTACGATTACATTGGCGTGCCTAAGTGGATAATTATGAATTGTATCATCGTTTTGAATTTATTAACTACTGAAAATGGATAAGACAGTCAACCGGTTTACGTTTTCTCTTCCAAATGTCATAAAAAATTGTTGTCAATTGGAATTTTAAGTGTTAAAACTTCGATTAAGTGTACTTTATATCTATACTTTGTTTCTAGCGGATTCAAAAGGAAATATATTCCTTTAACTATTTTGGATCTCTGCTCTAAGTTTATGTATGGTTTACCCGCTTTTAAACCACCTGTTTCTAGGATTAACGTGTTCAATGAAACAAAATCAATGTTAGTATTGATTAAACATTAGATACTTGCATATTCAATCTTCCACAAATTGTCCAAAAAATATCTGAAATCTGAACGACCACACGAAAGTACTGTACATAATAAATAATTATACGTCTTATAAACTAACTGTAATAATTTTAATTCAAGTTTTACGTACGTTATATTCAATTGCACAAATAATGAAAGAATACGCCTAAACAAATATAGCTCATTGCCATCATTTGAGTCATAATATTATTTATATTTTCAAACGAATTCGTAGAAGGCTATATTTAACCCTCTTAATTATTGAATATTGCTACGACTTACGATTATTCGGCTCGTAGCACAATTAACATCTTGCTTAAGATGATGAATAGTTAGGGTAGTAAAAGGATACTATTTATATGTGACTCAGTAGCCCCGATTTCATGGGACATAAATAATGTAATATGAGATTTCAAATACGCATGACAGTATTATCAAATTATATCAGGATTTATTTCGTACTCATTCGATTAGTATGTTATAAAGTAAGTTATTTTTAGCTAATTATCAGTGATAAATATACAATGTTATACCTTTTATGAATACAGACCAGAAATTGAACTCTGAGCCTTTGTTTGGCAGTCCTGTCTATTACCGTCATCGGTTGGTGACAATCTAATTATGCCAATTATAGTTTATGCGAATCATGCCTTTCATAAAACTTCTTTAACGGAAGCAAAAGCGTATTTATTACATTATTTATGTTTGCCTTACAGTGATATTGTTAAGGGTAATACTGTTGAAATAATTTTTAAACGCATAATTATTAGAATAATATAACGGTTACAGATTATGTAAAGATGACTCAAAAAATTATCAATGGTTATTAAATTTTTAATGCAATATATAAGTAAATCTGTATCTGTGAAATGTGACACGAACCTCACAATACTGAAAAAAAACTTTCGAATTTCAAAGCAATAAACAAAAGATACTCTAAAACAATATACTGTTGTGTTATATTCGAGTTAATTACTGCAATTAATAATGAATAATGAAATTCATATTAAGCTACTGACCTAAATAGGTCTACGGAGGCTAGAGCTAAGATCTAATTCGTTGCTTAAAATAACCAACTTAAAAAAATCAAAAGATCGCAGTGTTTTTTATTTTGAAGCCTAGCAGTATTTCATACAATTTAAATACGCTATTAAAAGAGCTGAAATATATAATAAAATATAATAGAAACGTTGAGTTATTATTAGTTTAAGTAATCCTTTCGAATGATATAAATGTAATAATGTAAGGACATTAACATCGAAACATCCCGGAGGCTTTGGATTTGACTTGTATTTTTATAAAATTATTATGTTGGTGTGTTTATAGGTAATTTTAAACAGGGAAATTAATTATGATAAAAAAAACAATTAACTTGCAATAGTGTAATTTTAGTTTACGCATAATTAAATTTTAATGTCTTAACACCAAAGTATGAATTAAAATGACGACAGATAAAAACGAAAACGAGGTAAAGATAAATTAGTTAAACATGTATATTTAAATGAGTTTCAGGTTGCTATAATAATGTTTATAACAATTAATATCACTTGAATTATTGCAAATGAACAATATTTTACATAACATGAATATTTGTGTAATTAGCGAAAATCTCGCATCGATCAATCGATAGAAATCCGAACCTCAATCAATCGCACCTGTAGTAAAAACAAAATTGTACACAAAACACAACACAACACATACAGAACCACTGCACAGACAAAGCACCGAATGGCCTAATTCTTTTCAATTTAGAGGCCGCTATGCCCGATACTTACGTGAAATATCAGTTAGCCATCGGCGTTAGTCTCGAATTGAACGGGAGTTTGGCCGGGCGCCAGGGCAACAATTGGGGCCCTTGAGCAGCGGCGCGGACGCGCGGTCGAGGAAGTAAGTCGAGAGGACTGTCAACTTTGCACGGAAATCGGGCGGCGGCAAGTTGGGCTGAGGGCGCACGCGCGTGGCGCCCGTTAACAGCCCTGCAGCCCCCTGCACGAGCCCACCCTTTAAATCGAACGTCATATCCCGACTTCCCGCCCACACCCCACAGACCCTAAAAAATGCATTGCGTAACGCTTGTACTGAATTCAGGCCCGATCAATTATACACCTGCGTCGCTAAGCCGATACCTGCTGCCGTTCGATGAAGTATTCCCTAGCAGGGATTAGTGGATTTAGTACAGTTGCCAACTTGTGAAATTGTATTTTACTGAACGTTTATGTGAAGTTTCGGGGATAGGTCAAAGGTCGTATAGGCAAAATAACGGAAAGTCGAAATGGCAAAATATTTTATTTGATTGGAATTCAATAGATATGACATTCAGAATTAATGTGACCATGACATTTTATCAGTCATACATAAAAACTAGGCTTTATAAGTGCAATATTTCAAGTCGTTATGGTGCTTGCTATTTTCGCAATTGCGTTTACACGTAACCAAATTTACGAATCGAAATCTAGGTTATTAAGACCCTTTGCTTTGTATGTGTTTGTTTTCAAGATTTCTAGTCGCAATATTATAATATAAGAAAACATTAATAAATTAATAAAAAGTAAAAATTATATTATAAGTAAAAAAATATTGTACCATGAGTCGAAATAATTTCAATATTTTGGACTGAATTCGGTTACCATAATGTAACATTCCAGTAAATAATGGACTGTATTTAAATTCATATGTACGGAAATTTTATTTAATGAATTCGTAAGTAATAACTCCCTATTACATAAGAATTCAAACTATACTACGCGTCTATATACATAGATATTAACGAAAAAATAAATTATAAGTATTTAATTAGTATGCAACATTATATTTAGGAGACATACAATGATAACTGTAATGGAAACCATAGATTAATAAAAAGAGGTCTTTCGTATTGAGGTCAATAGACAAAGCTTATGCAGCTGCCGCGCTTATTTCCGAAATAGACACTCGATAACTAGGTCAAATGATGCGTTTATTCTTTAACTATTGAATAAAAACATAAATATATTTAGTCTGCTATCGTCGCGACGTGACGAAATGCGTCACACTCCGTAAATTATACGAATAAAAGATTTTTTTAATTAATTTTTTTTAATAAGATTGCACTGGATGGCGCAGAAGTAAAGACCCTATATGGTTCAGCTATAACATTTTTTTCTAAATTAGAAAACTAGATTTAGGTTTTTTTATGTATATTTGTGCCATTCAATTTCGTACCATTAAGATTTAAAGATGATTTCTTATGGTGACCTCCAGAGTTGATGGAAATCGAAACATGATATGGAAAAAATAATGGAAATACTGAATTCAACAAGGGGTCTTGGCTTTCAGGGTGTCAGCAAGGAAAATCGAAGCATCAACGAGCCTTCTAAATCACCTAAGTTACCGTATTTAGTTTATATATAACGATATCACGGGTTTATCTGTAAACGTTTTACATTTTATAGAAAATTCAAAATTCCCAGCACTACTTTTATTCAGAACGCAATAAATCAAACAAAGCCGTCAAAGAATGCATCTGTGTAATATCCACTAAACTAGTTTCAGAAAAAATGGGTCGCGTTTTAAATAAATGGTAATACATGGGTGCTTCTAACGTCACAGATAATTATAAAGTATTATAACTCAGATCACTAAGATTTAAATCCACTGGCTTAGTGATTAAAAAAGCGTAGAGTCCGACATTGGCTAAACAATGGTTTAAAAATTCTGTACTATACAACAAATACATTTGTCCCATTAGCCGATTCTTTTAAATTATAAATAAAGTTTGGGTGTCTCCTTTTCGTTTTCTGCCCTAATTGAAGAAGTTGTAGAGGCAGTCTGGATAACTTTTTGCAATGACTGCTACACAGTAGCCTCCCTGTGAGTACACACGTACATGTTCTGTAAACATGATCGATCTAGCAACTAAAGATGTGGGTACCATGCGTCTTGAGTTTCTGGTTGGCTTCGACCAGATATTGAGACTTGCACGGTAATTAATAGAATCCGGCATTACTTTGAGGAAGTCCATAGTATAAAATTCTAATAGACCTATAGCAATACTCCGCGAAAAGAACCTTTTCGTTCGTTGAGAGTTTCATATATAAATGCTGGTCGTAGAGACAATTCTACTAACTGAGGATGCTCCGGTGTCGGGGCGAAACGTACGTCGAGTGCTTTAAGGTTTTTTTTCGCGGAGTATTGCTATAATATGGTCTATACAATTTTATACTTGCACGATACATAAGTTTATCGAGTATGTACGTATGTACCCAAAGTAAGATTACATCTTTGGTAATTTCTCGTTCAGGGTTTCAGTTAATTGCATGCTTGACTAGACACAAATACAAGTACTTGATAACGTCAGAATAACACCTGTTGGTGCTTAGACATATGAAAAAATACACGTAATACTAATTTATTCCCCACGATCACTATTTTTCTCAGATGGTATATATTAATCTAGGAGTGGTTACTTTGAGAGAGGGTCATCGACTCCCGCTATTATGGCGGGGGTTAAGGCTCTCGTTTCCCCGACGTGTTCGGTGTATATTGACATTGATCCCGGATACGTTATATGGTGACTCCGTATGGGCCCTGGATGGTTCAGTTAGGGTAGGGGCCGCTTTTTAGGCCGAGACCCACACTCCCGCACCACTGCACAGCCCAGGCGCGGGTCGTAAAACGATTCCTCCAGGACGGGAAAACAAAAAAAGGAGTGGTTACTTTGTGTGGGAATAGCTAGGTACCCCATCTAAGCAGGTACTTAAGATAGAAAACCAATATTTTATTTGAAACATCTCTATTATATAAATAAGGTATAGCTTATCTAATTAGGAATGCTGCTATAACCCACTCAGCTATTGTTGGTGCCTGATACTAGAATTCCGTCCGGGTTTCCCCGGATTTGTCCTAGTTTAGGGTACATCCGGGGAGCGTCCGGGGAAGGTTTCATTTGTAAACCGAGTTTTCAAAAAAAAAAATTGGGCCGCCTGCGAGACACGCATGCTCGCACATCACGATCAACCGACGTACCAAGTATATTTGCCGTTCCCCCACCCCTCAACTGTTTTTATTACATTGAATATGTTTAAAAGATCTCGTTCATATGTCCGGGGTTTTCACGCGTCTTGTCCTGTTTTCCAAATGTTAGAGATGGCAAACCCTACCTGACTCCAACACTAATGTTACGCGCCTTCATAGGTGCGACTCTCTGTCACATGCCAAAAGATTGAGCTCATCTAAATTAATGCATTTAATACATTACTCGGATTTATTTGGAACTCTGCACCTGTAAAGCAACGCTATATAGCGTTGACCTAAAATAAATAAAAAAAAGATTTTATTTAACCCTTTACCTATCTCTATCAATCGTTATTATTATACTAATATATAAAATTTCCACCCCATCGCAGTCGACGTCAAATAAATGATATGAGCTTTTAATAACATACGGACTTTGTTTTATTAACTATGAACTAAATGGTGACTAAAGATATTGAATATTTTAACATATATTATATAGTCTAGAAAGAGACAAAAAATATCATTGGATAAATATAATATTTTAATTTCACTATCTATAAAGTCAGACATTGTAGATAAACGCCAACTTAACATAAATCGATGATGAATGTATAGGTACGTTCAGTATGACCTCACTCATCGTCTGAATCAACGTTATCAATGCATTTAACCTAACGATTAAATATAAATCACAATAACATATTTCAAACGAAAAAACGTATTAAAACTTGAAGGATAATCTGTCCATAAATTAGCTGCGTGCATTGTACAAAACATTCGGCTACGTGGGGGCGTGCGAGCGCGGGGCGGGGGCTAGTGCGCAAATACGCGATGCCTGCATACAATGACTGCCAAAGATCGCATCCAGGGGACCTCGAAAACGCGGCACGTGTAAGCGCAGTGACGAATCCCAACAGCACTTTTAACAAATGCACTTCAGTGCAACAAAACCTTCGTAACACCTTGAAAACGCTAGCTACAAGTTCTTACTCAACATAACAATAAACTTCATTAACATAACTAGCACACCCACGCGATAGCACCTAAATTAGCCCTTGGAGAGCGCTGATATTAACACAATAGGCGAACGTGTAAAAAAGTAATTGGAAATATTCGAATACGTCCCTGTAACCGCATTGTACGATAACGTCATTCTCGCACACACGCACACGATTGCCGAAATTCGTGGATGTATTTTTCTAGTCGACGCTTCTGTGTGCGTCCGCAGCGCGGATGCGGATCGCGATGGATGTATTGAAGATTAAGAGGTGCGAGCGAGATAAAAGTAGCATTATATAACGCATTATTTTTATAATTAACAAGCAAAAATTGGCCATTCGGCCCTGGAAGCGGACAGTGACCTTAGCGCACGAAATTTGCACAGATCAAATGTGGGCGACCTCGAACGGATAGTTGCACGAGGCGCACACACACACATGCAAGCGGGAAAATTCTCGACTTCCGACCAACATACCACACCTAGAACTTGCAGTGTTTGTTTTGTAGTCTCTATATTGTCTGAGAAAGTGAAGCAAAACAGTTGATTCAGAAGCAAGCGAAGGAAGATTATAGATAACTCGTAATAAAGCACTATGCATTATTGTAAAATCATAAAAAAATGCTGAGTAAACAATTTATAACACACTGTGACGAAATGAGATAAAACGGTGTAATCGAACTGATTATTATAAGTGCGTGCAACATTGACTATAACAAAATTGTAATTTACTTCTAAAGACATCATCCAACTAATCCATTATGACGTCACAGCCGCGACCTTGTATGCTAAGTTTACTTTATATTTTAATTTCTAACGTTGACATTTCCTATCACTTTTCATTATTGACGATCGAGGCTCCACCTGCCTCGCTTCATTGTTCTCGTGATTCGCGTGTTCAACTGTCAATCCTGGTTTCTCTGGTTGAAACCTGGAAAGAAATGATGATACCTTATTCTATCTATAATTTTCTTAGTACTTTTAATTAGACTTTTAGAAGTGAGTAGAGTTCAAAAACCCTTAGCCAGACAAGTATGTCATGATTACTTGGGAGCCTTCAAAAGAAAGCGTACCAATCCCTAAGAGGCCGGAAACAAGCCTGAAAGACTCCTGGCATTGCAGATGACCATGGGCGGCGGTTAGTTCACTCTAAGTAACCCGCCCGCTCGTTTACTCCCTGTTTCAAAAAAAACAAGTCGTATGTCAAGCAAGTGTGTATGCTTGTATGTCGGTCGTACATCTGCTACTCTGCTACACATAGTTTAATCAGACATCCGTTTGATTAAAGTATGCGACTTATAACTAACAGCCCCACTGCTAGTCTGAAAAGAGAAAAGACGAAAGATAATTCAAACTTATTCCAACCATAGAATATAGAATTATCATAGATTATACAAAAACAATAGAAAACTCTTTTTCAAAGACCGCTCTATGGCACAAAACACTGGTAAATTTGGAAAGGTTATGAATAATGTTTTTTTATCTGCGCCTGCATGCATAGTCTGCAACAAAAAACTGTTACTAAGCCGTAGTTTAGAAAATTACACGAAATCATTAGCATAATGTTCATAGAAGAATAGACCTAATTGTAATTTTGTATACATACAGAACGTATATTTGTCAATCGCAACCGCTTTTACGGGCACGCACATCGAATATTTAACATATATCCATCCGCATTGAGCACATACAGCTAATTTATTGAAAGAGGTTTCGATACAGAGACATTTTTGATAATGTCCGGACAGTTTCAATATACACCGCATATAGCTTTATTACCTTACTTAAGAAGTGGGCATTCGCCGAATGCCTGTAAGAAATTTCTTAATCTATATGTATTATATAAATATTGAGGGTATTTTGTGACTGCACATGTTTACCTGTGCTGCGATATAAATAAAACTTAAATGTTATATCTAATTTTAGTGATTTTTGTAATCTTGAGGATTAAATATCTATAACCGTATATTTGGGCTATTTAAACTGCGTTTGCTGTTTTATATTAGCAACGGTATTTAATCTTTTCAACGCCTTGGTCCTCAATACATCTTAAGAGATTACCTTTGTGAATTTTAGGTAAAAAACACTTACAATTTAAAATTAGAAGCCGTGTCAAATAAACGATTGATCAAATTACGTATCCATATCAATGCAATATCATCTCTTGCCCTGATGCCTATAACCTCTAGCAGCAGGTCGTTCATGGCACATGTGGCTATTTTCCCAAAAAATTAAAATTCCCATTGATCTACTTGCGGTACATAAAGGCCACACATGTGAGGCACAAAAACTCATTTGCGCCGTAATGAATGAAGCTAAACATATTCGTCCAAAACGATATATGAACTTGGAATTTGTCCGTGAACCTTCCACCTCCGAAGTAGACGACGAGCTGTGGCTGTAGAGCACGTGTTCTGCTAATGAGTTTTTATAGTCGTTAATTATCTGAAATTAAAAAAATGGTCAAATGATATCGTTTTTGAAATATAAAGAATCGCACCTGTATTTCATATCACACATAAACTTATATTGAAGCGTATCATTATATTTTATAAGACAAATAATGATAGCCTAGTTTTTCTTCATAATATACATATATTCTAAATCATTATTCATTAATTCTACCTGAAAATATGTTTACATACGAGAAGACCAACGGCACGTGCGTTCACATTTTTCGTTCCTCAGGGTCTTTTACGCAACTATAACCTTGTATTTTAACTACGATACAATTCATATCCACCACTCGCACTCTACATTAACATACTCTATGAGTTGACGTCATTTTAACCGACCAATTGCATAATATTAACAACGCTTCCTATTCAACACCCACTATTGATATTTGAAACTTAATTATTTACATTTATTACTTAACTGAAAAGCACTTGCGAGTTCTCTAGAGGTAGAGACGGCTCTATGACTTAATATCAGGTGCACGTTAGCAAGACCACTACTCATATAGAACATCTATGGACATATAAATGCTCTTTTAATGTGATGATGAGGATTCGTGGAGAACGAATTAAAGCTTTGACGATTTGTATGTATAAAGGACGCTATGTGTACAGATTCAGTAGCACCAGAGATGTCAACTGTCAAATCCCGACACCACTGTATTTGAATAGAAATCATTCGTATTCTTAAATCAATGAACAGTTTATTTTCTATAGTAATGTTTGGCTGTCAATGTCAATAAGATTTGTGACATAACATTGATTTAGACGGTCATGGTTTTAAAGGTCAGGTTTATGGATAAAATAATGGACATCGTTTACTATAACGGACAGGCTTATTCTAGTTACCGTTCGGTTTGTGTAGCTATACACAAACCGTAATCGTATTCAATTCGCGTTTTATATACATTACATTGTACAATTATAAATGCAAAAAAAAAATTAAATACCTGTAAATTTCCAATTATCAATCTTAAATCGATTCCGTAGGATGAGTAGAACTGACAATAAGCTCTCTTTGTAATCATTACGTTTTAAAGTGCAAAACATTTGTAACACGTTTATAATGCTTTCTAATATTTCTTCGTTATATATGTATGATAACCTACTTTCTTAGCCAAATCTACGGAAGGATAGTCCGCAAAATAAGCTTAAATATAAATTGGTGTACCAATTTTGTCAAGATAGACATTATATAAAAAATACTATATCTAATTTGTTATTTATCTTTAATGAAGATGCACTTATATATAATTCGCTTATAAGTATTCAAATTGAACCGAACGTACACGTATACGCATATACGCACACGTTTATCACGTATAACACCAGAATAGGACCATTCCGTAAGCCCTTTCAAGTAACGAGGAAGTAATGATAGCACGTTTTATCGTTTATGAATTTTGATAACGCATGCTCAAGGAAGTGATTAGGTTTATAAAATATATTGTAACTTAGATATATTCACTCAATATTCGTTAAAACTTTTATTGATGTTTTAGATATCCCTGAATAATATGTAGTGTAGCCTATGTCCTACGTAGGTAATTTGTTTCATATTTAATTAGGTGTGCAGGCCAGTCTGCAATGACAGTAGGTCGCCATGGCACACTGTCAATAGATGAAAAAAAAAAATGTGGTTGTTTTTGCTCATGTCGACACAATTATTTAATTTTCTTTTCACTCCTTCTATTTTGTTTTAAAGACTTTTGTGTGTGACTTTAGTGTATATATATTTTATTCAATAAACTGTTTTTATTAAATTATTAATTATCTATCTGATGTATACACCCCGCTACAAATATAAAGCTGCGTTGACGTGCGTTCTAAGCTTATGTAATGATGGGTTGTGCTTTTAAGACACTTTAAAAAATCTTTTACACTAACAACTAATTTAAATAAAACCAATCCATCAACAAGCTCCGCGGCATAGTTCTGTTATATTAAGAATAATAGTTGACCACTAATTAATTAAATAATTGAATATTCGAAACACGGCTGTGCACCAATCTATTATCGCGATTGGAAGCTAGCGGTGAAGACAAACATCTTGAATCTGACATAGCTTTACCCCAAATCGATGGCGTGTGTTAGCCTATTACTTTTTATTTTGTAATTATTATTAAAATATAAGCGTGGAATGGTATTACTCAACCAGCTTTAAGAAAAATGTGACAAAATAGATCAATAAAATAGATACAGCAACACGAAGCCAAGAGATAATCCATAAACTCCATCCATATATAAACAGGTTTCTCTAAAACTGCGATGTTTCATACGATATATAAGAAGTTGAACAATAGAAAAACAAAAGACAAAGTAACGATTCTGTCAGTGTTTACCCAAGAGGAGTTCGTCCATTTAGAATATAAAGTTGAAACTATAAAATGTCCTTCTTACTTTGGGTAAAACTTTTAAATATATATACAAATAAAAAACTGAATTGTGGGATTGTAATATTGAAATAATCGTTTTTACTACATGCATATGATAAATACTTAAATATTTTGTTTAGAATTTTTATCTGTGCTTGTTTGTTGCAGCTAATCTCGGGAATGGCTGGACCAGCTTTAATTCCCAAGTAGCTGTAGTAAGGCTGTCATTTTAAAAAGCCGCCATCTTGTTTTAGGTATAATTCATTCTGCCCCAGTTATTTTGATTAATTGTATCGTGCAGACATACTCTTCCAAATTATATAGTGAGTAATTATTATTATATATTCTGTGTATATAATTTTCGTGCTCTTACAAGAATTATATTTTACATCATAAAAAAACTGAAAAAATATATAATTGACTGTTAAACGAAAGAGTTCGTCGGGAAGCCAATAAATAGCTATTAAGAAATAAATTAAAAATCTTGTACGTCACCAAGTTTGTGAATGTTATATATTTTTCTAATCTCTAAGACTTTCTATGCTATTTTATTTTTTAGAATAAAGTAAGCTCCGCTCACTAGCCTATCACCATGAACAATCATCACCAACTGTGTGGGTACGGTGAGGTCTTCGAGAGCTGTGGACTAGGAGCTCTATATATGACAAAGGCAACAGTCTTGCATATGAAATAATGAAGTTCGCTTTTGCCTAATTTAAATAAATCTTGCTTTAGACCCGGTCGAACACCTATCTGATTTTTTTAAGTGATTCCAAACCAAAAATCAAATTTCAAACACTATTGTAATGTAATATTCCTTTAGTTTAGAAGCTATTCTCGTAACATCTGAAATTATTACATCTGGAGGCTATAATCGATAGGCTTCTAATTTATAACCAACCGTTACTATGGCAACGATCCCAGGAGCATGTTTACGCCTCCGCTGTGGTTTTACTTCAGAGAGAATCCGATTCGGTAATGGTGCCTCGTTTTTTCAAACTTCAGGGAAAATTCTACAAGTTTTCAGGAGTCAAGGTAGTTGAGGTGTGTATTGTTGAAGTAATTTATTATTCTATACATATATATTTCTTAAAATACTCTACAATAAGAACTAGCTGGTGTCCCCGACTTCATCTGCGCGGACTAGTATTTCAAGTAGCTTTTATTAACGTGGCGTGCAAAAAAAATAACATTATGACATTAAAATTACCACATAAATAGGGTATGGGTCGCATTTACAAAATATTACGGCCCGACAATATTAAAATGTTACAGCTGTATTGTAATAACTTAATAAAGATGTTTTTATTTACTTTAAACACCAGAATTGTGCATCTGACGTAAATTATCAGTTTTTACTGTAATAATGTTTCATTGCTTTGACTATAATGCCTTATACATAAGATATAAAGTGACGGGCTTTTTATAGAACTATTTGAAATAAATATTTCCATCATACATTACATATGTGTAACTACCGGTTTTGGCAACTCATGCCAGATCTCGCAGATGGGAGACTCTATTCTGATATATAAGCTATTATATTGTAAAGTTTCATTAAAAACAATTTTGTATTTTTATATGTGTCAAATCTATACTAATATATAAAATTGGAGTGTCTGTGTTTAATATTGAAATAACCGTTTTTTACTACATGCATATGAATATTTATACGATACGTACACCAAAAAGACGTTTTTTAACATTTTTGTCTGTCTGTCTGTTTGTTCCGGCTAATCTCTGGAATGGCTGGACCGATTTTGACGGCACTTTTTTTGATTGGTAGCTGATATAATAAGGAGTCACTTGGGCTACTTTTATTAGGGTTCCGCAGTCTACGTAAAGGAACCCTTCGTCATGTCCGTTCATTCGCCCGTTCTCACTCTAGCGTCGAAACGGTTAGTGTTAAAAAGATGGAACTTTGCACGGATATATGTGTATTTACTACGCCAATAAAAAGCTAAAATAAAATTACGTAATAAAAAACGTATAATACAAAATAAAATAGTGCAACAAAGCTACGTTAAGGCGGTACTGAGTTCGCCGGGTCAGGTAGTATCATAATACAAACATTTGTAAGAAATATGAGAACACAGCACATTGTACGATACATACATTTCTAGCTAGATCGTAAGATACTAAGACAAAATTCCTTAAAAATAAATATACAACTATATACTCAAATTTATTTAAGGTATGTTATAGATAAAGACAGCAATCAATCAGTTCCGCTCTTTCCGAGCGTCTTGTTTGAGTTAATTTTTAATCAATATGAGGAAAACTATAGATAATTCAAGGTCCGTTCTTTGTAATAAAAAAAAAACAATTAATTTCATACATCACACAAATCATATTACGCATGCGTTAGTTTTTAAGCTGACGTCAGTAGTTTATTATTAAAATGAATAATTTATAGAAAAATGTTTCGTATATATACGATTTAAATTCTATATAACAAGGTTAATATTCATCATGGTGATATGAATAGCTACGATCTTTGGCCCCTATCAAATATGTTTCTTCTACTGATGCCTGTCGATTATCAAACCCGGGACCCTCTGTTCGAAGTCCGGCTTGTTGACCATTGCGCCAACTATTCCATCAAAAATCTATAGCATATACCTAAACCGACATTGAAAAGATTCGGCTCAACGAATTATCCCAAATGGATATACCTTAAGGACATTCTCGCTTAAAACCCTAGTATTTCAGGAAGCGAATTCAACTCATCCATAATGATTACAAGACCGAAACAAAAATAATACGAAAAATACTGACGTGATACTTGTCTTACTCACGTTTCAGTGAAGTATTAAGTAATATTATTGAAAAGAATCTAGTATATCATTATTAATATTAGGGAATACGCCCACAAAGCAAATCAAATTCTTAAAATTTGATTTATAATAGAATGAACAGTGAATACTAGTTGTAAAGGGCCGGGGGCGGTGGGGAGGGAAGGGGTTTGAGACCCGAACACAAATAACGTGCCCGGGGACGGATTAGAAACGCTTTTTCATAAACAATTTATAAATGGAAATATTTTTTGGCTTCTTTCTGATTGAATGGATTTTTCGGCATATACTTTTCAATAAAATAATTTTATTATATTGTTTATAAATAGAATTTAATGTCTGTGCTTTCAGCTCATATGGCGATTTGGTTTGTAGTACATTATTGCAATCTTAAAAGTACTTGTTTTAGTATAGGAATCACAAGTCATAACAGATCTAACCTTAAATACGAATGATAGATTACGAATGTCAAAATATTAGTCCCACATTATTCGTTCACATTGTAATAAAGATATTCCGCCGGAATTATCAGAAAACTGTCGCTTTTTACTAGCGATTCAGATATGTTGTAAATTAAATCAAGAATCTGAGAACACAGTCTAAACGGGTTTTAAAGATTTAGTACGATTTGGATTGAAAGGCGCTGGATTGTCGAATATTATTCAGGGTGGGGGGTGGCATTACTATCGCAACGCTCGCCCACGCAATTTCCATGGCTACGATTAGAATTCGGCCCTGGGTGGCCTTGCAATGGTGTGAGCAGGGCATTCCCCCCGTCTACTTGCAAGCTTGTCGTTGCCAATTGCCAACAATTCGCCGATTTCTCGCGCTAATGTGCGTTTTTACTTTTAACTCATTTTCCACTATTCGCGTTGATGCTTAAATTCGGTATTACAAAACGGGATGTATTGGCTAATATTATTTATATGCCGTTACGCGCCGAGGGAGTTTACAAAGGATTTTTATAACATTTATTCTTAAATCAAAAGTGTAATAGTTTGTTTTCATGTCAAAATATCGTTGAGCATGGAAATATATATGGTATACATGATCTTAATATCTACTTGTTGTAGATCTACGAGGAGAAGTAAAATTTTCCTGTGCAAACATGCCTGAAATTTACCTATCGTTTTATAATGAATCATTTTAACAACAGTCTCGATGTATATTTATGCAAAGCAACCCATAAATCGACTACAGTCAATTCTTAATGTCATAATATAGGTGACAATGAAACCTTTATAAACCCTTGGAAACCTCATAAAACATCACCTTTTACCATTAGCAAAATCCAACTTTATTACGTTGTAATAACGCTTTTAATTGCTTGCGTAAGCTATCTGAATGATAGACCATGATTGCTTTGATTCTACATAATTTCAGCGGCGGTATCTATTTACGTAATATACATTGCTGGTTTACTTCAATCAACCAAACGCATATTCTTTGTTAGGCCTGCAATGTAATTCCGTACATATTTAAGATTTATTAAGGGAATTGCGTGCGTAGTAGTGCGTGCCGTTGGCTAGTTTTCCTGTAGCCAGACTAGCCGACCTCGTTTCTAAAAGTTATGGGTCTATAAACAATTCAGGCCTGCACTCAAAACGCACACAATAGAAACGGGCTAATTGCCTGAGGTAATAAACTCGATTTTTAATATTTTGGCAACGTTTTTCTGTCACCAACGATGTTTAGCTCATGGAAAATATCATAAGTATAGAATATAAACGATAGAGTAAAAAAGATAGAAGAGGCATTTTATTTTAGACCAAAATGCTTAAGAGAAATAGGCTGAAAATGTTTCAATCGCCTAAATCACGCATTCTTCTCAACATTTGATATAAATTCCTGAGATACTAAAAGGACTTCACTAGACTGATTGAAATGATAGCTCTTTGTATCGCTCAGGCCCAGACGATAGGTGGATTTTTTCCCTAGTTACTTATTGTTACAAAATTGAAATGCTCGAAAGCCTCCCCGGACCGGGCGGTGCCCGGGAGCTCGTCCATTCAGGAGCCAAACACGTGTATCCTGACAAGTTGAAGGTCGTTTAGGCGCTACATTTGCCAAATTATTCCAATTTAATAAGGTATTTTCAAATTCAAAGGCTTTTGTTTTGATATTATGTAGGCGTAAATTCGACTGTTGATTCTAACGTTTAAATTCGAGCTGACACAGGTGTGGTAAATAAAAATGTGTCTAAATTTTATTCCCTCCAACCTATTTCAAACTGCGTACACAAAAGATGGCCCCAATCCGTCGTACAAAGGGCCTCAGTTCGTGGATATCATTATTATATGCAAATCTTATACAGGTATTTATGTTTTTTATTAAAATTCAACCAAGGCCGACCGGCTTTTCAATGTTGCAAGTTAGGTACTTATCAGGTTAGGTGTTTTGAACTAGTATGTTAAATATTCCCATAATTATATATAGCTTCTCATACTTGTAGCGTTACACTATAATATTGTCTTATAACCGATCCAAACAAATCAAACGTATTTACCTTGTTTATTGACATACAAAAAAGCGACTCGCGATTTACATTTAAATACATAAACAGTGCTGGACCCTTTAAGGGAGAAGGTGTGAACTGTCTAGACGACCCACGATTTGATAAGGGTATCGTGGCCTTGAACTTCCCAACTTCTTAAACAAATTACGCATATACTTAGCCACAACTCCTATCCTATCTAAAAAGGAATCTTAATTAGATCATGCACGGTATTTCATTTAACTACACGAGAAGTTCGTAGATACGTCCGCACTATTACCTATTAACAAAGAAACCTCACTCGATTCGGCAACTTCATCAACACTCAAAGTAACCTGGGTATTAATAAGTTCAGTTCCTAAACAAAAAGAAACTCAAATAAACAAGGTCGGAGAATCAACGCGTCGCCGCCATAAGACCGTCGGCCGTCCTTGAAATAGGGGGGTTCTTACAAATTGGGTTATTACGGGGTGGGCGAGACAGTGCGAGCTGCGAGGTAGATCCTCGGATTTCGGGGAAGGTTGGAAAGGGAGGGAATGCGTGTAGGCGTTGCTGCGCCACCCTCGGCACGCCTCTCCAGGAAGGCCTCCCAGACTTGGGTTCCGGCGCCGATCATTATAATTACTCTCCAAGGTAAGTCGGGAGCTGGCAGTGGCCTAATCCAGGAGCATCCGCCGGGACGCTGCTGATTGAGGACATCCAAGGCTCATCGCTGTCAATTAGAAATCTAATTAAGTACTCCTATGATCTCGACTTAAACTGAATTTGGTTAATCAACAAACTCATCCTGTTTTCCAATAATCGATTTCTATCAAGATACATTAGAGAAAATCCTATCGTGACATTAAATTGAGAATTTATAGTACTTAATTATTCACACAGCGACTGAATTAGATTCCACACGGCCACCTAATTTTATGAAGGTATATATAATAATATATATCACGCGCCCGCTTTGAGATTAAAATAACTAATAAGCTTATTTAATTTCCTTTTCGGTTAAAATATATATTTTATTTATTTCGAACTAATTATTGTCATATGTTATTTTATGGATATTTCTAATCATTTATGCACTTAAATACCTGTTTATTTTCCAAGCGCTTACTTTTGTTCTCCAACTGTATGTCTTGCATTCTCTATTTTTTTACGGTGAAATTAACTATAATCTCATACATTTAGACCCGACGCGGGAATCCAATGGCGTGTTGGATGTTTAAGCTGACCTATAAAAAAATAAATTCTTTACATTCACTAAAATTATCAGACGTTCTAAAGCCAGACTACGATACAGTTCCTCAAGGAAAGAGTATTCACTAAAGGTCATTAAGTGCACTCGCAACACTTGTAGACGCTATTTCACTTAAAAAATCTTAAACATCAGTTATATATTATAAAAGGAAATTGATGGTATCTTTGATCTGTACTTTGACTATCTAACAGTATCAGAAGGTATAATACTTTATCTAGACATCGTAAGCATAGAATTGGTTAAATTTTGATAGATTTCACTAATATCCACTATTTTTTCAGACTAATTGCCCTTAGCAAAGTATATTACCCGCTATGGTGTCGCTGCTACTAATAAAGAAAACTTTAGTTATTAAACGTTATTTCTGAAAATCTATGAAATTTGAGTCGAGTGAATGGCACAAAATTTACACCACTCACTGGACCAATTCAACGCAGTTACAGGCCTTTCACGTGAGCTAATCAATTCGAGCAAGTTGGGCAACACGAAAACAACCTTCAGAAATGAAGAATGCGACTGAAGTAAAAAAATGTTTCTTGTTTTTGGACTTATTTTGGGAACTTTTATAATTACGAGTATAATAATAGTCAGATGTTATAAAAGAAATTCTTCATATAGAATGGGTTGTTTTAATTAATCACAAAATATATTCAAAATCTTTCAAGCAAATAACTATCATTAAAAATACAAAATAAACCAAGTAGTGCGTCGAGGAAAAACATCGTAAATGTTTTTCTTAATGATGCATCGTGCAAAATGATAATAAAAATTGTTGAAGTCGATTTCTTATCAATCTTCAGAGGCCCAAGGGTTCAATGAATTGGTTATTAATGCCTACATTCCGATAGTACGTGATGACGTAATATGCGACCAAGTGGAGGCCAAAATGCGAGTTTGCCGCTTAGCAACAAAGTGCGTTTGAGCATTTTAGGCAGAAGACATATACGAAATTAGTCTTAGCTTAAATCTAATATTTGCCCGAGTGTTTTTATAGGACACATTTCTATATATTATAATATTGCAGGGATATCAAATGTAAAGAGATACAAATAGCCCACTCAATTTGCGTTGCCGGCCTTTTTTTATATACACGCTTATTAGCATAATGTTTATGAACTACTCAATAGGCAGCTGGTTCAAATAGGCCTTGTAAGAGGATTTTCATAAACCCTCCCATCTCTATTTGTATTGAAGGAATAAGATAATATTACAACAATTATTTATTAAGAACCGGTTATTCTTGACAAACTATGTATATAGATATGTCAGTATATTATATATATTTATATATTGGTGTTATTTACGTAAAAATTAACGCCTTAATTTGCATTAACTATAATGGTATATATAACGTGTCGTTCGCTGGTCGATCTCGGTGTTTGCGTGAAAGATAATATCAACATCTTGTGTTTGCTTCTTTATGTATGAAGAAATAAAGTAAAAACATTTTTAATGTTTGTTAGAGTCACAAAGTTAAAGTTCTCCTTGGTATTCTACTATAAAGTTACAATGTATTGGTAAAAGCCTAATGAAAAATATCTTAGTTTCACTTTTATATAACATTATAATAAATATATTGGCTCGCTGTTGGGCACCTAGCTTTACACTGCCATATGATACGACTATGGTCAAATAACGCATTGGAAGTACGTTCAGTTTGAGACCATAGTTTCGATCACTAATCATTAAAATCACTTCATCAACTAATCAGTTCCGTAACTTAATGATTTATTATTTAAAATATTTTATATAACCTATTATATATGGAACAAAAATAGATAAGAATTACTATATCAACCGATGTCGATTTGCATAAAAACTTCCTTTGTGATAAAAGATATGATAAATAAGATACTTTTTATCGTAATTCCTGGCCATACCACGAATAACATCATAAAAAAATAAGAATCATTGCCAGGAAGAAATTTGCTCGTACTAATAGGTCTTCGTGAGTTTTTTGTTTCTTATATAATCCTGTTATATTTTAAAAGTTTATAATTTAATATATGACAGAATATGGTATACGAATTTCAAACGATTTTATATGTAATGCAATATCAATGTGGATTAGTAAAATTATTCTTTTAAGTAATTTCCTCACATTATTAGCATTTTTTCTATTAGATGAAGACATCCGTTTTGAAGTTTAATAGATTACAAACGAGGAGAAGCGTCAATTAGTTTGAAGATTCTAATTCTAAAGGAGAAGTTCTTTTGTGTTGGATTGTACATATAACGAATAAGGTCATAAAATATTTCCAACTACTTAAAAGATTTTTAACCACAAGAGCACTATGTTAAGTGCTAGTAACAAGTCTAGACTTAAAACTATTTTCGTATATAAACAAAAGTTCAATCAACTGAACACCATTCTTTGTGTGATATTTCCGGCGTATGACTCGAGCGCGAAAATTTCTTTTGATTAACAACCAAACCTTTTTATAATATACACGTGCTAATACAACATTCTTGTTTGGTTATTGATGTTAATGTTCCAACCGAATATGCAAAATGTTAATACTATTGAAGCAATTTGCCCTCACGACATGTCTTCATTTTTAATCTATCTGCTGCTTCCGTAGCTATAACGAGGTTTTGGTTTTGATTCCCGGCTTAGCAATCATATTAAAAAACATATAATACAAGAAAAGAGATACGCAATCGAATTTTATGATTTACTTGCTTATAAATAAGAACGCACGTGTAAACTTTAAACATATTCAATAATGTAGCAACTCTACGAAATGCTACATTGCACATGCACTTCGTAGCAATGCAGCTACAGCTTCTACGTCGTAACTACTCTACGAAATTGCACGTGCAAAAATTTGCAACAAACAAAAGTAACGCGATTAATGTATTAAAGGTTTAAATATTTGCTCAGTAGTGTGAATCTTTATGAAATTTGTGAGATTTGAAGACTGTAAGAACAATTTTAAACCATGTGATAATATTATTATTAATTATTATTGTTTACGTAAACTTAAATTTAACTGCTATTGCAACTGTACTTGTGAGATGAATTAATACAAACTCCACAACGGTAAATAAAGTGTTTTTATTATCCACTTGAGATATTCAAATCAATAGTTTCTTTGTCACAATATTCACAGTGCTTGGAATAAAGTTCTAGTCGCAACTAACCAAAATGTGCAAAGCAGATGTCTTCGGTCATTGACTCTATAATTAGCATGACCAACTAGATTCGCCTACCTCTTTGTTGAGTGCTTGTCGTACGTACAAATAATTGCATTTTTATTCCTAGTTTTTTTATACCTGAAAAAACAAATTATAACATCAAGCAAAACCGTATGAGCTCTTTAAATTCCTAGTCAAATATTCCATGAATTGTTTCTACGTCGTTTACAATTACGTCAAATGAATTTACGGCTCGAACACAGTACAAAGCTTCCTTGACCTATTTACATTGACATGTAACCCGTATGCGCTGTATTAGTTCGGAATATTTTCTAAGCCCTTACAACTTGTAATTAATGTTATTGCTATATTCTTTGATTGATCAATCGTACATATAAATATTCAATGTGCTAACAGATCTTTTAATTTGAATACATATTCAAATAGATACTACTTTTGTAAATTTCAAAAGTATTATAAATTACTTGAAATTTAAACTCCTTTCTTAGATACAATGCTCTTACAAAGTCTTTAAAGCTATAGAAAAATAATCATACAACATTATCATAATTACACGCTAATGCTGGAAAGAAATTACTATAAATGTGTAATAAGTTACTTATTATAAGTATATCTATTATAAACTTTAATTGTGGAGCAGGTATTTACCATATGAATATTTAGTGACATAGATGGTTTGTTGCGGAGATAGAGCTAGGAAAGTAATACCGCATATATATTTAGTCCGGTGTAAAAATAAAAAATATATATAAAATAAAAACTAAATTAGTCTTGTCATTGTCAAAAACTCATTTATGTAAAGTACTTTTCGTCTCTTTCGTATCGTCTCGTTGTCGCAATGGAGACAGATTTTAGCTAAAACGGTGCCATCACACTGATTTATTTTGTATAATTATGGGGACGCGTAGGAAATACGAGTACTACGTTATAAATTAAATTTGATGAATAAAGCTAAAACACAAGATGCGTGAGGGCACTATGCGGAAACCTTGTCTACCAAGGACATGAAACCGGTTCGAGACGTGTCATCGCGGCTTGACACCTTTGTGGGATACGCTGTTAATGCCCTTCGATATTTAAATATTTAGACTAGATGCTTCATTTCTGACTCTAGTTTTAACACTAATCTTTAGTTAGTTTTTCAGAAATGAAAGTATATTTTATATACTTTTATGTTCAATATTTCCTTATTAGTGCTTTGTAGCCGAGTCCTATTTTATTAGGCATCATAATATGCGATAAAAGAAATTCTAATTGCAAACCACTTAACCGGTTAATATTGGAATAGCTAGAATAAATGTTACCCTTTTACTTATAACATTTCGATTGTGGCTCTTACAATGTCATAAAGTGTTTTCTTTGTTGAAGATCACTATTAGTGAAAGTGTTAAAACACCGCTAGATGACTAAGAACAGAACGTTTACTTAATGTTTTGTCCGACTTCAAAATATCCAAAGGCATATGGCCTTCAAGACCTCAGACTTGAAGTAGTTTTTTTTAATGGTACTCGTATCAAATGGTTTTGAACTATTTTTTGTTTAATTATTAGAGTTAAAATACTAATATAATAATTTTACCAGCGAAGAATCTAAAATTAGTTGCAATTTCCTACAAGAAGCGCGTCAACGGAGTTACGCGCTTATTTAAACGTTAAATGTAGGAGAAGCTTCTTCATAAAATTTATTAAAAGTACCAAAATCAAGCTATTACTTACTAGGAATAATATTAATGCAAAGTATATGTCAGTACGCTTAGTGCCAATAATTGATCTACATTCATAGGTATGAATTGCACGGGTCGTCCTATAGAGAGGACATTCCATTCTTTTTTACCCTCACAGGATGCCATTATCAATTCGAGACCGGTTCGCGAGTGTAGAATCATTTTCATAGTTTATTTCTTGTTTTGTATATCTTTTGGGATTTCTTTTTTAGACCTTTTTGATAATTCTGGAAATAATTCACATTAAACACTGTTAATAGTAAATTGTATTGCATTATTAATATTTCTAGGGTATTTTGATGATATTTATAAAAATATTTTGAATAAGAGTCTCCTCTCGGTTTAGCTAGTAACGCCATAGTAGACTATTGAGTTCGATTCTCGTCGTAACAATTATTGATTTGTTGTGAGCTCATATGTTTCATAGAAAATATTAGTGGGTCTGCTCCATGCCCTGTTGAATACAAAGAAATAAATTTTTATTTTTATAAATCTCGATTTATGATTGTGTTTTTCAAAAGAATAATGAAAGACATACGTCCTTAGTAGTCCTTAAAAAAGGAGAAGTTAATACCATTAGGAATATATGTTTCCTGGTTATATGTACTACCCAAAACTGTATTAACATAATTATCAATATTAAATTATAACTATTAGGCATTAAAATGTACCTTTCCTGTCCTGAATTAATATTTAAAACCTTAGCCAAGTTCTCCACGTGACATGTAAGACATATCAGATAGTCAAAGTATTGTGTATACAAATGGTAGGTATTGAACTTCGCAGACAACCTGATGACGACAGGTGTCTGTCAAACGGAAAACTTTGCCAAATTACACAAAACCCCCATTCGATTTGGATCCGGTCCAATCGAAAATCAAATAGAAGAATAATTTTCTATTTAAAATGCAATTTGTTTTACATTTATATAATATTATTCTATTTATTTATATATCTTTATAACAGCGATGCCGAATAGTAGTCTCCCGCTTAGTAGCCTCACAAATACTTGTAAGAATTTGTAAACCATAGGAATTCGGATGCGTGAGGCCCTTACTGAACAGTCATAAAGGCCGCAAAGAGCTGTCGTACTATTAATGATGAGATATCGTTAATATCTACTTCTACTCTCTGCTATAATAACAGTTATTGGGAAATTAATCCCTTACGTCCAAATAAAGATGTCTATGTCGTGGGAATGAACTTGCGATTACTATTCGATATGATAAGTTTTAAAACATTAGTAGATCGGTTTGATTCTAAAATAAATCTTTCATCATTATATTCTTCTTTACTTTTTATTAATTAAGGCAGTAATAACTTATATAAATACATATAACTCATAGCACAAGTAGCAACAATGTTAATTGTATAAAAATCCCAAGCGTAGCGCACATGACATGCAAGTATGTGTCAGCCGTATGCGGTAATAAATTCATTGTGTAATGGGCAAGCCACATTTTAAATTGGGCCGTCCCTCCCAAGAGTGCCTCGCGCATCTATAAAACTATTCAGAAACGCATCTTTGAAGGTGCTCTATTGCCGATAGCGCCATCTGTTATCGCTTTTATTAAACTTGTATAAGTTCGAGGACACCGACTTTGAAACAAAAATCCAATATTATTCCTACTACTTAATACAATTCAATAAGATTTATTTGTGGGGCCATCTTCTTAGCAAACTTATTTAAATATTTATATTAGCATGACACTAAGCCAGAATATTAAATTCATTGGCATTACGCGTAGCAAACATCACGGAAATGTTTAGCTATGCAAGTTAAGGTCATTACCAAGGTACCAGATTATGTTTACAATTGAAACATATTCAAGGTTATAAAGTATTTATTAGTATATTATTATAGCCATATTATCCAGAATCTTAAAATAATAATTTTAACCATCTCTTGATAGGTGCATTGATAATATAATGTGGCTTGATCACACACAGTTAAAGTATTCAACATAACTTTGATCGTTAATTGTCAATGCATAAAAAATACGGTACAATGTATATATAAAACATATTTATTATAATTATCATTATTAGTTTGCAATTAACCTCGGTGAATGCATATAATTTGAAATCTTAAATTGCTCCTTCGATATAATACGTAATGATATACGTATATAAAAAAATATCTATAGGTAGTACTTTACTATGAATTTCGTACTAGTTTAATTTGTGATAAATCATTAATTAAATCATAAATTGGACCCATTTTTTTAATTTTAACACGATTGTATTTGACATTAGAATTTTAAATCATTGTCAGTTGTCAGCAGTCATTGTTTCTTGTCACAACAAATTTCTTAACAGCAAAAGAGCAATAATCACTACGTTTATAGAGACGGACTTCATAGTTTATAATTAACAAGTGAAATCATAATGTGAAATGCCCGGACTGCGATTGTACCAACCTAATTCTGACAATTGACATTAAACTACGTTGACATTGAATGGCACGCTATCTATGCAGCCAATATTGATTTCCATCCAGTTTTTATCATAAGCTATGGGACTGATTTTGAACAATCATTTTAAATTATTCGTTGGAATATAATTAATACATACACATGTTTTGCTTGCTAGGAAATTTTATATTTTCTAGTTATTGAGGGCACCCATTGTCAAAACTGTTAAAGATGTCAAGACATCAAGTGCAATAAAAAAAGCCACATTGCAGATTTACAGAAAATGGAATTCTTTAAGATAACACACACATTTTTAAATGACATTCACTAATAAACTTACAAATCTATTAAAATATAAGAATAAGTAAAAAAATAAAAATAAATAAATTAATCGTCTGGTATACAGCAAACACTCAGGTAATAGGAACATAATACGTAAGTTCCTATGATAAGCTACTCTTATTTGAGTTTCTTATTGCTTTTTCAATCATTTGTATTGCAGTGATATCAAATATTGCATTAATGGTCACTATAAGTCTACTTATCATAGGTACATACTTTTTTTTTGAATTGGAAAAAATGTTCATAAGTACTAGTTTATTACTAGAGATGAAATTGGTTATGAGGTACTTTTTTTGAGGAAACTATATTCATGCAGAAATGAGGATATTTGACACTATTAAAAATATGCTACGAAAAGTGGTCACCTCTATTTTAACCGAAAATAAATACAGATTTTGCAAAATAAATTATTTTTAAAAATTTTTTAAGTCACAAAATATCTTGTCACACTAGTTCAACAGTGTTATTTGGCTACGTATATACTTGTGGGTTTTGACGTCCCACGAAACTCACCACTTTGTTAGTGAGTTGTGGTAACAAAAGTAGTGGTGACAACTGACACTTGTACCGCCATTAAAAGTTACGGGTATTTCATACATTACACATTTGATTGGAAGTTTCGTCAGATTGGCAAGTGATAATAGCTTGTTTTCTAATTTCTATTTTCTTCAGTCTTCTGACTTTGTAATATGTTCATAACATTAATCATTTAATACGATTAGAAGGAAGATAAAATTAAATCTTACAAGTCCGAAAGATATTAAAACAAAGGGAACGTATAACTTATTCTTAAATATATTTACTTCAATACCAAATAATAAGAGTTACCATCTATTTCGTGTACTAGAAAAGTTGAAAAAAAGAAAAGCCACGAAATGGGAATCTTTGGAACCTCGTCACCGTTCGACCAAGACGTTGGTAAGTTTATTAACCTTTTAATTAGATGTTTTGTGACTAATTCTCGGTAAGTTAATAAGCGTTAATATCAGATTCCTAGTGTTAGGGGCTGCAAATATAACATATATACAAATATAAGTCTTAAGGAAAATAAGTATTCAATGCTAGTGCAATCTCTGCACTAACATTGCTTTATGCCCTATTGTTATGTACTATATATACTATGTTTATAATACTTTTATCTTTAAGTGGATATAACCAATTCTGGTTAATTAATATCTCAATAAAAAAGAACAATGAATAATACTAATATTGATAGCTATATTTATGGAAAACAGAATACAATGTGTGAGTCATATTTTTATCATGAGTCAATATGTTAAGTATTAAATTTATTTCACAAAAGATTAAGTTGTGTAGAAAATCACATATTTGGGCATAATGTGCAAACACAAAAATTCAAGATAAATTGTTCCATTATTGAAACTAAGTATGGTATTGAGTGTTTTTGAGTAAGTTGAGGTCATAGTAATAGTTATTATATGTGGACACATTTCACATAGTCCATTGGTCTCAAATTAAGCTATTTATAGCTTGTCTTATTGGTGTTAAAATAACTAATAATCATATACAGACTGTTATATATATATAAAATTGTTATTATATTTATATATAATATTTAGTATATATATGAACTTTGTACCCTTAGGGATTTGTCACATCTGTCCATATGTCGCAGCCACTTTCTTACTAGTTATTATTGTTTTTTCCAAATTATAAGAACTATATTGTTAAAAGTTGGTAAGTAAATGTATTCTGTGAACCACATTAACAATTAACAAAGTGAAAAAAAAAAAATTTGATGTTTCCCTTAGCTACTGAATTCAAAAATTTGCCATACTAACCATTTGGTAACTGGGTTATCATAAATTCAAGTTTTATTTTTTACATAAAGGGCAACTAGATCACTACAGAATTATCCAAACACTCCTTAATAGTAATAGTATTACTTGTACTTCAAATAAAGTAACTACTTGCTGGTTAAGAGATGAAGTATGGATGAACTATATTAACTATATATTAATATATTTTTTAACTATACTTTAATTAACATTTTTATAATACCGTAAACCTATAGAACGGGCCACAAGTGAAAACAATACAAGCGAAGAATGGGGACTCATTTTGGAGATATGCGATCGAGCTGGGGCAAGTGCAACAAATTCACGCGATTGCCTGCGTGCTGTGATGCGGCGACTTGCTCACCCCGACCCTCATGTGCAAGTCCATGCTGCCACTTTACTTGATGCTTGTGTGTCTAATTGTGGAAAGATATTCCACTTAGAGGTTATTTTAATTACTTATTTCTTGACAATTTTTCCCTCCTTTAAAAAATAACTGCTATATATATATATTTTTTCATAGGCCAGTGATCATCCTTCAGTATAAAACAATATGTTTTATAAGAATTTTGACTGTCCCAACATTGTCCTCAAACATTCAATTTGATATATAATGTAAAGCAAAATTTAAATTTGAACTTCTAATGCCAGATAAAGGTGTCACTACAGAATATTGTATATTTTATTATAATACATTTGTGACTTTTTTAAATATCTTTAAATGATTTCTAGGTTGCATCACGTGAATTTGAAATGGAGTTCCGCCGTTTGCTCTCCCGGGCCCAACCAGCTGTTGCACAGAAATTGCGAGCTTTGCTGCGAAAGTGGGCTGAAGGAGAGTTCAAGAATGACACTCAACTTGATCTGATTCCATCTCTCCATGCTAAGCTGTGTGCAGAGTCAGGAGAGAAGACTACTCCTGCATCAAGCTCTGATACACAGGTAAGTACATATATTTAAACAATAATAATAATAAAGACTTATTCAAGGTAAAGAAATCCATAGACTAAAAAAATATGTAAAAACTAAGTTAGAATTTCTAGCATTAAATGATTATAAAGGTCAGAAGTCCTGTCAATACCCTATATGGCGCAGTCTCAGCAGCACTATGTAAATTCTCAAAGCCAAAGTCAAATTGGCCGGCAACATGCCTGGAAGAGTCCTGGCATTACAGGAGTCCATTGGTTTCATAAAAAAAATATTAGAAAAAAAATATGCCTGTTACTGGCTGACACTGTGGTGCCGAATGCCAATCTGAGGATGTTTCAGTGGGTCGGTAGCTTTTAACATACTAACCTCACTGTCCCAGAATAAGAGACTGCGTACACCTGCAGTTCTGCATTTTTATCTCCATTGAAACAAGTGTGTCTGGTAACATCAGGATAAATCTTAAAAGCTTACAAAAATCTGTTGGTGTTCAATGTGATGATTGTTTAAAACAGTTTTTTTGTTATGAAATTATTTTCAATACAACTGACATTGTATTTACAATTCCTTTGTTTTACAAGTTCAAAGTCCAAATGCTTACCTACATATTGTTGATTGATTTAAGTTGATGACAACAGATGTCTTATAATAGGATCACATCTTTGGGTTTAAAATGGTTTAATTAGTTAATGTTGGTTATTAATTTTCAGCAAGCCGCCAAAGACGCTGCAGCTCAACGCGAGCAAGAGGAATTAGCTCGAGCAATCGCACTATCGTTGAGGGAGGCAAATGCAACAGCAGACCCCGGTAACGCGTCTAAGGCTCTATACCCTCGCGTAGAGCCGACAAATGAGCCTCCGCCTGCGAGAAAAGTCCGCGCCTTGTATGACTTCGAAGCGGCAGAGGACAATGAGCTGACCTTCGTAGCAGGAGAAATAGGTAAGGTCCATAGATTTTTGATGAAAAAGTTTATATACATAATTACTATTTGCTTTATTATGATTATTATGAAAGTAAGAAAATAAGATTTTTAGAGCAGGGTCCTAAGGTTAAGGGAATTGATTACTTCGTTGTCTGTTACCTGGCTGTATCCTATGAACCGTAATAGCTAGAAATTTTCATAGGTTTCTTTGATTTGATACTGCTACTAAATACTAAAATATTAAAGACATACAAATGAGATGGTTGCCTACGTACGCAAGTTTAATAAGATCTTTGTATAATAATTAGTTTTTTTTTGTATATTTCAGTGCACGTGACCGACTCGAGTGACCCTAACTGGTGGAAAGGCTACAATGACCGCGGCGAAGGATTGTTCCCTGCTAACTTTGTAACATCCGATCTCAGTGAACCAGCTCCGGGTAATGTTATTAATTTTAAAAAGTATAAATATAGTATTTATAAAAAAAACTAGGTGATAAGGCACAGTTAACAATATTGACAATTTTGACCGTTTCGGGAATCGAACCTTATCCGCCAGCTTGGTTGTCAAATATATAATAATAAAAATGTATCTTACAGCAATCCAAATTATTCAATGAATTCTATTTATTTTGAACTGTTACAAAATACAAAATTTCTCCACTTAAAATAGTTGTAGAATGTTAGGGCGATTTTTGTTGTCCAAAATAAAAGTCCTTCAATTTTCTGAAGTAGTTTATCTATATTTGCAATATCACAGCTATTTTCACGACAGATGATTCTGGATACGTTCATCATACGAAACGTGATGTTTTCAGAAAGCGAAACGCGTGCGCCGGCGACATCTAGCGGCAAAAGTGTGCAGTTCGCGCCCGAGACACCTCTTCGTATAGACGAGTCTTGTATGGACGATGCCCTCGCTTTACTCCACGAAGCAGACCCAACTGGCGAATCCCCAGACGACGCTCGCCTGGCAGAGTTGGAAGCACGCGTATACGCCATGGGGCCGCTCGTAGACGCCGCCTTGGAAAAGGCTGATAGGTTAGGGAATTTATTAAATATGTCTAAATGAATTTTTAGAAATACTTTTCAATTAATTTTACGTCAACGCTTTAGTTATTTTTGTATTAGAGTATACTTACGTTTGTTTTCTAAACTACGTTTCTTACGAAGAACATATAATTCTTGAGAATATTTGACTAACTCTTCCTAATATTTATAAAACTTGGTAATGGTAACCATGGTAACAAATAATAATACTATAAGCGCCATCTATCGGTAAATATCGAAATTGTCACGTTCCAGGCGCCACGCTCGACTAACGCAGCTGAGCGCGGACCTGGTCGACGCATTGAACCTCTACCACGAGCTGATGCGAGAGCCGAAGCCGATGTACCCTCAGTACATGCCGATGATGGGCGTGCCCCCGATGCAGGGGCCACACCCTTCCCACCCTCACTTGGGCCCACAGCCCCAACCGCCTCGGTCAGTATTAGTCTTAACTTTTTTCCAGCTACCCTCATATTTCTTCAAAATCCTTTCGATTTAACTCAATTAGTTTTCATTCATAAGATGCTTAGATTTTAGTATAATATTTTTAATAGCATGTAAAAATTACGTTTGATACAAAAAAAATATCACATTGTCTACGCTATATAAAAGCAGAGTTTTCTGGTCAATATTATTAAACGGTATTACCGAATTTATTGGGTTTCAAATAGACTCGGTAAATTTTTGTGACGAATTTGATGATACATCTGTCGGAAGAGGGTTTTTATTTGAATAAAACCGAATTATTCGATATTTAAAATATGATTATTTCTCTTTTTGTGTTATTCTATTTATCTTCATTTAAAAATATCATTGCAGGTGCTGATCGCATTCCCGCAATTGTAAATAGCGTCCAAAACGTTAAGTTTACTATAAATTATTATCTTCACATTTTATTTAGTTTAGTCAAGTGTTGATTCCGATTTACTTAAATCTCCAAATTGACATAGTATAGTTATTCCATTTAACTGAGCCACAAAAAAAAAATTAAAAATCGAACGGATCTCATCGCATCGTTGTGATTGGTCGACAGCGTCTCAACCAATCGCAGTAGGGCGAATCGTTTTTAATGTGGTTTTGGTTCTGTATTCTAATAATATTGTATAAATATATTTAAGGTGATTCTAACCATTATAAAGTTATTCCATTGTTCTAAATTTTATAAATATGAAGATTATTTGTGAATTGAAGAACATGTAAAAAGTGAAAAAAAAAATGTATAATATGACGATTAAAATAGTCGCTTGGTCGAAATTAAATATATATTATTTTAAGGCTTTAAATACAAGGGAAAATTGTAAGTCATATTTGAGAATTATTTAATAAATATCACGTTACGGTAAATATAGTTTTATTTATATACATCTATTGAACGTATTAGCGACATCTACGTTCATGATTTTTATAGAGTTTAAAAAAATGATTTATATATAACAAATGTCTAATTATGCCGGTCCATATACCTGCTGATAGATAGGTAAAAACAATTCATTAGTCATAGGTCAACGAGGATGAATACGAATTAAGAAAATATTATAATACCAACCTAAAGGAATTTATGTTAAATTCAAATCTGCCATAGCTGGAGTGAAGGCTGGCTCAGGTGACAGAATCGCAATAGAAATAACTTTCGGATTGTTAGCCAGGTATTCTCGGAGTCCGGTTGCGGAAATGCGTTTGTCTGGATCTGGGTGCCAACATCTATGTAATAGTTTGCGCCTGGAAATCATTATAGTGCCAAGTCATTTTTCTACTCTAATTGTAGCTAGTGTTTATACAAAAATTCATAAGTGAGACATTATATTGCTACTACTTTTGTAATTTAAAATGAGGTTTGGATTCGTCGAAATCAAATTTAATGTTTCGTAGATATACAAGATCTCTTGTGAGGCCTCCGGCACAGCGAGTATCCATGGGCTTACTATCAAGCGAGTTTCCTGTTAACAGTTCCTGTTGTCAGTTATCCTGCTCGTTTGCCCCCTGTTTTATATAAAAACAGGAATTCAATGTCTCGTAATTCTGGCTAGTTATATCCGTCTCTTTTTAGTTACGTTCAATGTATATATTCTGTTATTCACTTACATTTGCATGGAAGCATCTGGTGGCAGGGGGGGACGTCCTCCTTCGACAACGTGACTCAGTACACGCCATGTTGGCCAGTCTCCATATGGCCTGGCTCCTATCGTTGCTATCTCAAGCAACAGTACCCCTGCAGCCCAAATATCTGACGCTAGTGAAAAAACGCCTTGTTTTAAGCTTTCCGGAGCCATCCATAGTACTGGAAACAGTCCTTTGCGACACGTCATGTAGGTCGAGTCTTCTTCGTCCAGTTCACGTGCCATACCAAAATCTGCCAACTTCAGAGAGCGTTGTTTATCTATAAGGCAGTTAGCAGCGCGAATGTCTCTGTGCACCAATCGACGGGTGGCCAGATATTCCAAGGCGCAAGCCGCGTCGAGGGCCCACTGTGACAAACATATATCTGACACTTCGTAGTCTACCTCTGTATCGTAAACCTTCATTGCCAAATGACGCCGTTCTATTAAATAGCGCTGTAGGTCTAAATAAATCGCGTGCTCCATCAAAACTAAAGGAGGTCCATCGACTAGACACACCCCCATCAGCCTAATAACATTGTTGTGTTCTAAAGGAGCAAGAACGCAAGCTTCCTTAAGTATCTCGTTTTCTTCTGCTACCGATAAGAATCCTGAATGGGGCTCTTTAGCCGCAACAACTAAGGTACCACGACCTGGTCGAGTTAATTCAGCAAAGCGTACGCGCCCATAGCAACCAGAGCCAATTTCATGTAAAAGTCTGATAGATTCTCGCTCGACCAAGAATCCTTTTAGCGCCGATGCTTTTTCTTGACGGCTCTCTAGAAGTCTAACGACCAAAGCCTCGTTTTCGGCTAAAAGTCGTTTTTGTCGCATTCTTTGTGCTATATAAATTGCTATGCATATAAGTATAATGCTAGTGATCGAAAGTGAAATAGCAACGTCGTGGCACTGTGGTGAAAAATGGTTACCACTGCGTACAATGCATTTATTACTATCCGATATTCTCTTCGAGCCAAGCATTGAATAACAGGAGTCTGTGTCGTTAAAGGCAGACCACATTTTAACCACTGAAGTATTGACCAATTTCAAAATAACCACCGATTTCCTTTCATTTCCATTCCATTTTCCAACATATACTAACGGTTCTTGGGCGGAAAAGTTCTTTAATTTAAGGGTTTGTGCAATCCCAGTTACATTTACTGCGCCAATTGCTTCGTTATAGTCTCTGAAAAGAAACAGAATATTTCAAAATAATGTCCTCCTTTAATTTTTAGTAAGAAAAATTATCTCATGCTTACTTAGCAGTACCGAATCCATGTAAGTCATAACGCCTACTAATGTCTTGTCTTCGATATGCTGCAAATCCATGACCAAGGTGTAATAAGGCATCAGCCAGATATGAAATTTCTGGGACTATTGTGATATTACTTTGCATCAGTCCAGGAACTCTAGAAAGCTGTTGTCTTAATTCGTTTGAACCACCGAAAACTTTTCCCCCTCTCCAAGAGAATTCAATTGTGTAATGCACTAAGCCTTTGATTACTCTTCTGTTTTCTACAACGCACCAATCTCGTACAATCCAAACATAATTTGACAAGGGTGAAAATACATGGGCAGATTTCGAAAGTATAGCATCGGCTAGTCTACAGTCAGTATTTATTATAAATATTCTAGCATCAAGAGATTTCATCTCTCCTAGACTCCAAGGTATAGTTGCTTCTGTAACAGACACTTGGACATAATTAAGATTCCTCTCACTAAGGATAACTTCAGCAAAATATTTCGAGTATTCGGTATAATCTGAAATTATAGCCACTCGTGACCATTCACACTGAGACAAGAAATATCTATATACTCGTGCCAAATCTGACATTGTGCCTGGTGTAGCATATGTTGATTCTCCTAAAACAGAATCTGGAGCGGGCCCTGCCACCATTAAAGGTGTTTGAGTATATTGAGCTGCATTAGAACCACCCGTCAAACCTGGATGCCAACCAAATACTATAGAACCAGCAAAATTTTTTTGTTTTCTTAATAAAGCGTTTTTAAGCTCATGCGTGTTACTACAATCTAATAATATACGATAAATTGCGTAATCTAATTCTTTTATATCCTTCCAAAGAAATTTTAAGTTTACAAGGTCGCAGACTTTCTCATATAAGTCTATATTTGTGTCATCTTTACACATTATTACATTTATAGCGTATTCGGGGGGCTTATTCCTTTCTTTAATTTGAAACCATTTTTCAAATTCGGTTTTATGACTTAGTGCCCACAAACAAGCCGCTTCCTCTATGTTATGTACATCCGATAGTGATTCTTTTAGTAGTACGTCTTGAATGTTTTCTGTTTTTATGGAGAATTCATTTATCAATTTATAAATTGGTGGTGCGTAGTCCTTTACGTCATCTCCATCTCCAATAAGTACAGATTTAGGCGCATTAACGATAAAACCAGATAAACATTCAACATCAGCTCTAGAACAGGGTGGAAAATCGAATTGTACAACATAAGGATCATTTATCCATATATTTTCATCTATGAAAATATACGATTTATTTGAATTGTTTAAACGAAACATTTCTCGTCTGAAGTTTGTATCGGTGTTAAAAACAATAATAGCAATATTTAGTTCAGCAGCACTAAGTCGTTTCTCAAGTTCTTGTAAAATTCTGGTATCATAACTGCTTTCGTTTCTAGCCAGTATGGCTATGCATGGTGTTTGATTGCATTGTTTTGAAAGCTGTCCTTTCAATGTATTGTAACTGAAAGAAAGGATAAGGTTAGCTATTCATTGAATAAGATTTTCCCATCGAACCACGACATTGTTAAGAAGTAGAAAGGATCTGTAATGTTCTTAAGCCTTTAATGGCGACTTAATCTTGGGTCAGCCTTATCAATTTCTAGGAGCATCAACTTCTGAACCTCAAATTGTTTAACACATCATCGTTTGAACATCACATATTTGACAAAATAGCGAACACTGAAGTGGCCTTTTTTAAATAAACACTGAATATTTATTAAATTAAATTCGAATTCCTTACTTTATAAGTTTATTTTCTAATTATTCAGCAAGTTCCAAAAGACAATGTTTAAATGTACTTACTTTAAGTATTCCGTTGTTATAAATCCACATCTTAACGAACTGATATTTTTGAGGAACGTCCATGATTCTATTACACAGCCACTTAGGGGTGATATTCGCGCCATAAAGTGCAAACTAATTGGTATGCTAGATCTTGACAAAGAGGTTATACGATCAATACTTTTATTCTTTATTCTGCAGTCCTCATGGTTTAATATTGCTGCAGGCGCTATCACAATTGATCTGAAATGATAATAACCATTTGTATTTGAAATTGCTCTTTACATTGTTTGATACACCATTTTTTTTTAATGTAACCTATCATGAACCACTCACGGGCATAAATACTTTCTATTATTACACCATCCACTGAACAGAGTGAAAATATACTACGGATACATTAAATTTTTAATATAAACTGGAGGGTCAAATCATTAACCTACAAAGATTTTATCATTTAAGAAAGGTAGTTTTCTTGACTTACTTAGTCATAAGCTCGCATATATTCCGATGTACCGGATCAAAGTGTGCGGCATATGATAGTCTGCTACGCAAGACAGCGAGCAACAAAGCGGCCGCTGCTCGAGGAGCCCCCCCACCTCCAGAAACAATCACCTCATACTTCTGCTTGTCTATGCGCACATATCTTTGAACTGGGAAAGGCAATAATGGAATGTGATTTTTGGATGGATGCATTCCAATTCATGCCTTATACTGGACATGCTCCACATCTATATACAACTTTTAAATAAGAATTGTTTAAATTATTTACATTAACTTACTCGAAAAAATATTATTATTTTGAAACAATGCAAAGTGATGGTGTAAAAACTCATTTATTTTTATTAAAATTAAGTTAGCAATCTTTAATCTCTAACGGAACATTGTGTTATTTTGTGGATTATATACAACTTGGTCAATTAATATTTTGGTATGTAACGATAGGGAAGACGTTATAATATACATATGCAGTAATTGTAAGGTGTCCACTGTTTGTGGTGAAAACGACAGAAGTGGTGTCGCTGCTTACTCACCTAGTACGTTTACTTAAACCTAATGCACTCAATAGAGTCCTACTTAATTGTTTTAATTGAACGTATACAATAAAAGAAGATAGCTTTAATATGTAAGAAAAAACTTTTAATACTTCAGCACTTCAGGAATAACGAACAGTTATCAAAGTACCATGTAATATATATTTTGTTTTAAGAATAAGTCGTTATAAGATACTACCTTTGTTTGATGAGTTATGATACACTTCATATAACCGATCACAGTGCTGAGAATAAACTTGAAAGTTTAATATTAATGTAATATAACATAAATATTTTTTCAACATGTTTACCACGTTACTGTTGAGAGACTTCTGTTATTCCATACTCTTATCACTTCCATGTATATTTCCTTAAAGTTATTAATGTGATATCAATCCAGGGCTGTACACAAATGCATATACCATAGCAGACTATAATTCGTACGTTTATTTATTCAGCAAAAACGCAAAACCTTTTTAAAATTAATAAAACTCTGTGCAGGCTTCACTCAGTCTTACCAGGCCTCACAATATAAAATCTGCTCGCAGTTTAGCGTTCCGTTAATGAATTTTTAATATTAATTTTATCGATTTTTAAATTATACGACATATATGTTTATTTCAGTATTAAATTCATTTTTAATTTGACACTATGCTTAGATGAATATATATAAATTTAAACTTTTTAAAACAATAACAATGATTATGTATAAAGGGTTCTATGGAATGTGAGCTACTTTCAACCTGAAAGGAGGTTGAAAGTAGCTTCCTCCACCAGTGACACCGAGGGCCTCAAGGGTGCTTTCGCCGTAGTGTGACGTCATCGTATTGTTGTATATCCAAATCCTAGATGTCGCTACAGCACAATAGAAAATATAGACATAAGTTGACCAATGTTATAATAGGGGCCAAGTAGATTGTCCGGAGTTGCTACAAGCCTTACTCCGGCTGTATGTACCGGACAACTACTGTAGGTCGCGAGGGCATTCAATATTGGCACAATGGAATTCGCGAACTGTGCTCCGCCAGAAATTAGCGATACCACGAATGGTGTCGCTGGTTAATAAATTTATTGAATCTGCACCAGAGCAGGATATATTTGTGACAGGCTTGTTAAGAATGAGTGAAGCCTGCAAGGAGTTTTTATTTGTAAGTTTAGGCTAAGGTAGTTTTTAAGTTTTTTTTTTTGGCTATAGGTTGTAATTCAATAAATAAATAAATGGTCAAAAAATCGTTTGTAAGTAACATTCAGAAAATAGGGAAGAAAGAAACACATAGTAAATTCAAATAATTTATTTGTCTTTACAAAACCCAAAATCAATTGGCTATCAAAAAATACAAAACAGTCACCATAAATATTAATTAACATTAAAAATACTTAAAAAGTATGACTAGATTTTGGAATGTATTACGTAGGTACAACAGTGATGTTGGTTTTCGTATCTATGATTTTGAAACATGAATGCCGCGATTTGAACGCGCCACCACACGAGTCGCAACCAATACTGTTCTATATTAACAAGTACATTTCCCAGAATTCGAACATTGTTTGAAAATGATATGCGATTTATCCTAAATTTAGGCCGACGGCCAGACTGACTTTGAACAGTCCTACATTTATTTTTCTTTATCAACTATTCCTAATAATGGATATAATTCCTAGTCAGATTCTTCTTTCAGTCTCCTCGTGGCTTGGTGAAAAACACCCCAAACGTCGGCATAATATTAATAAATCGCGTTTTAGACATTTTATCTATTTTCTTCATATTGTCTTTTATTAAGTAGAAAGATAGAAATTTATTATGTCAATCAAGAAGAAAAATCGCATCTCTTTGCTTACCAAATATAAAAGATATTTCAGAAATTACACAAAATATGTTTGTGTATCCGGAACAAAAAACTACTACAAGTGTAGCATATCTATAAAGATCACAATTGTGGTAACGCATAATAATTACTTTTCAAAGTAACTATAATAAATTATCTATTTATAAAAAAAATGGGGTATTTAAATACTAAACCCGGTTTGTAAAGTTATTTAACAATTATTCATTCTGCTAAGTTTTATTTGCAAAGAGATAAATAAGACTTATAAAGTTATGAACACCTAAAAAGTTACATGTAAAATAATTGGTGTATTATGTATTAAAGATGGCAGGTTGAAACTAAACTTAATTATTCTGAGAAATACGTAATATAACAATGTCTAATTGTACAAAACTTACTTAGTGCTAACAAAAGTAATTAGCATCAAATAAACTTCCAGAATATATACGTCTATACAAACAGAAAGAAAAGAGATTCATAATTTAGTTTGAAATTATATATTAAAATATCTTACATCTAAAAATTAAATAAACTCATCGAGCTACGGGCTACTCCTCGATTGAAATTAGTTTGAGCAAAACTTATCTATTACTGAATTTATTACGTAAGAGCAGCCATTTTTGAACAGCTCATAATATGATAGGAACAAGTGGGCAATAAGGCACTAAATTTTGAAAATAACCTAAATAAGAAATTTATTAAATATTTAATAATTCATAAAAACACAGTAGCACTTTGTGCTCAGTCAAATTGTCTTTATGCTAATATGAATAGAACTAGATGATATTAGTAGAAATGGTGCTATTGGAATTATAAATTCCCCTTCTTAGATTTCTATTAATTTAATGTAGCTTACTGACCTACAGTCTTTTATTAACAAAGAAAACGAGGTTCGGTGTAGTTTTATATCGTATCTTCCTGTCATTAAAAATTCGCTTTAAATATCCATAAAATTTTATTAATTTGATGGAATAATTGATATAAGATTGCAATATATTGCTGTTAACTTATATTTATTGGGCTCTGATAATTGTATAAAATATAGGACATCAATGCACATAGTAAAGTAAACCTTTGAGATGTTATATACCTATCTCGATAAATGCACTATTCGACAATAAAAACACTTTACAATTCGAAACAGTAGTTTCTGAGATAGTAGGTAGAAAACAAATTGTTTGCTGTTCAATATAATTATTTGTGTGACTTGTAACTTAATCTTTGGTTTATAGCTATTTAATTTAACCCAAAAAAATAAAAAAACATGAAAGTGTGAAACAAGAAGGGATTTGAGAGCGTGTGCTGTGCCAATTTAAGTATCTGTGGTGTTTTTTTTAAGAATACGATTTTTAAATATTATTGTCTTCTATGTTAATTTACATTCTACTCCACAAATTTGTTTAAAGTTGAATGTATCAGCCAACATAAGTGTCACAGAAGATTAATAATCTTTTCCAAATAATTTGTCAAGACTAATTTTAAATTATGTGTTAATCTTTTTCTAAGGCATTTTAAAGGCAACAGTTTTTGCTATATAAATCTTTTTAGCCATGACTGAGTATTATTTATTTTATTTACCATTTGTGTACTATGGTAAAAAGCGGTCGTTCTCCCGCGGTGCATCTGCGCTGAGGTAAGTGACGTCTGTTGTAGCGGATGGGGGTGCGGCCCATGATACCCATCGAGCCTAAAAAATAATGATATTTTTATTTAAAAAAACAGAATAGGCCAAGACATGTTATGCTCCTTATAGAATATAATAGTTCCATGAGTTTTTAACCACGATTATACGTGTTTTTGACCTGACCATATTAAAGTCTTAAGTCGTATATATAAATAAATGCGTTATTTCCCATAAATCTTTCAAGCTCATGATGTTTGATTGACGTTCAATTAAACCAACTTTTTAACTGTATTGTATCAATGAATTTTCTTCTTTTTACTAACTCCAATATTTTTACTGATGCTATACTAACCATATATTGAATGCAACTTTTATTATTAAAATACAAAGGACAATAAAAGGTCACCTCAGCTCTATCCTTGGACAGTCTCCAGGAGTCAGCGTCGAGAGACATGGCATCCAAGGGCAGGTCGAGGCACGGAGTCAGCAGTCGAGGGGTGTCAGCTATGAAGGCGGCCACTTCCGATGCTGTCGGACGGGACTTGTACTCCGGCTGCCAGCAGGACTTGATCAGGCCTTCTCTGTAATACGATAAAACATATTATGCCGAGTCGTTTAAATCAGTATATATATTTATTTTTGCTTCGTTTCGACATAACACTTTGTTATGGCTTAAATACAAAAAGACAACGGTTATCAGTAAGAAGCGATATTGTATTTATTAAAAATCAAGAAGTGCGACTACGAAAAAATATTAATAATAAAAACGTTGATAATAATGCAACACATTAAATAATGCTAAAGGACAAAGAATACAAAAATGTGAAACATGAAATAAATAAATCAGGATAGAAAATCATAATTTGTTAGATATATTTCTTGGACAAGTAGTGCTTATATAATCAAAAATAGACGAAGTTAGAGCTAAACGGATAGAGACCGGAAGTGAATTCTATAACCTAACAGCGTAGTCTTAAAAAGATTCGCCAAGAGAGGAGGGAAATTATGGGATTGATTTTCTAACGTACATTTTTCAAAAGAACATAGGCTATAGCTATTGTTACCCTTAAATTTAAAATCTTTCGAAGTAGGTGGGAGTAAGAGATGGAGCTTCACCTGGTAGATATAGTACAACAAAACACTTACAACTGAGGCTTTAATCCTGTTGGCAATGTGATCGTTTGTCCAGACTTCACTTTAGTCAGCACTTCACTATTACTAAGTCCTTGGTAGGGCAAAGAGCCAAACGTCACTATCTCATAGAGCAGAACACCGAACGACCACACATCAGACGCCGGTAAAAATATCCCCAGAGCTAAGCTCTCTGGCGCCATCCATCGCACCGGAAGCATTCCCTTTCGGCTAAATCTGTAGTAGTCATTCTCAAAAATAAGTCTTGTCATTCCGAAATCGCCCAGCTTCACAACTCTCCGTGCACTGACTAAGCAATTTCGCGCAGCCACGTCTCTGTGCACGTACTTCATTTGCGCTAAATAGGAAAGGGCTCTGGCGATATCCAACGCCATGCCTGTCAATCTTCTAGCAGAGACTTGTTCCTCTGGGTCGTCTCCAGAATCGGAGTTTGCTAGGTGCCTTCGAGCTAGCAAGTAATTCTTCAAGTCCCCATACAGCATAAATTCCATAACCGTACAGACTGGTTCAGTCTTCGTTATAACCGCTAACAGTCTCACAATATTCTTATGGTCGAAACGTTTCATCACCTCAGCTTCGGAGAGAAAATCTAGTTTTTCTTCATTACTGGCGCCGGCTTTCAATGTTTTAACAGCGACTGCGGTCCAGCCACGGTCTTCAGCCAATAAGGCGTGCCCGCCATATACAGTCCCAAAGGCACCCATACCCAATTTTCTATTTATAACGACTCTCTCACGAGGAATCTCCCATGGATCCAGCCCAACGGATTTCACGAGTGGGAGTCTGTTTAGGGTCAACGCTTCGAGTTTAGCGCGATATTTCCGTTCGGCGCGTCGCTTGCAGTACACCATTAAGGAGGACAAGATCACGATGGTAACTGCCAGTAAAGTCGATACTAGGAGAATGGTTGCAGTACGGCATTGTGTGTTGAATAAATCGGCTAAAGGGTGCAGGACGCAGCGGTCGTGGCCATCGTCAGGCCTGCGACCATCAGTCGTGTACCACTTTAGGGCACTTTCCCTTAACTCCAGTTTGTCATTAAACCATCTCCCAATCTCGCGCCGACGCTGACCGTCCCATTGGGAAATTATGAGTGGAGACGATCGGGCGAATATAGCGCCCTCGTTACTGAGTTTTGTCCATTTAAATATACCCGTCAGTCCTTTGTATTCGATAAGAGTTGTGTTGGTCACCAACGATCTGGATATAATATTACAAACTTTTAAATATAGAATAAAATAAGAAATATAATGACGCATTTCATACGGTCGGTTGGCCTCAAGGTTAGCTAACTTACATAGATACTTTATATAAGCTTATTATAAAACTTATTTTGACAATTAACACTTTTTGTCTTCAGCCTACCGTGACCACGCACGCTGTAAAGCACGCGAAACGTAGGATTTTTTTTAAAATAATGTAAATATATTTAAATTGTGCAAAAATACATAACTTACATCCATTAGTAAGGTGTTTTTCTTTAAATGAGTAACTGTTATGTTAATAAAAGAGAATATTAGTATTCTCATTAAAATTTCTATTCCATTAAAATCAATCTGAAATGTCAGTGTTACTATTGTTACATTTTAAGTTACTATATATATAAGTATTAAATTATTCTTTTATCGTTGCTATTTGATTTATATAATCGTTTTAAGTTTCTTGGTATGACGTACCTAAGAAGATCAGGGTCATGAAGATCGTCAAGGGCAGTGGGTCGGGCAATGATAAGGTTTTTGAGTGAACTCGCCCAAAGTCGTAGCACGTCATACATCAAAGCTGCGTACGGCCCGGGTTGGTCACAGGGTTTTCTTAGCAAGTGGCAGTCTTTCCTCCAACGGTACTCCCATGACTCCATTTCATCAGATTTTGTTCTATTAACATTCTGTAATGTGAATTTTATATATTACTAACCGTTTTAATCGAAATATCCGAGCACGTCGTGACCCACGTATTTAAAAAAGTAATATAGACTATGTCAGTGTAGATTCAGCTTCCTAATGGCAAAATAATTTTCACCAAAACTGTAAAGCCTTTTCCTACTGTTTTTTATTATATATTTGTTTATTCTTTTGGAATATTGTCGTGTGTCAATCCACATTTTGCAGCTACACAATGATTTCATGTTGGTGTAATTTACTATGTTTCATACATTTTTCTGCGTCTACTTTAGGTACTCATGGATTGTTTTAGGTTATGTTATATAGTCTTATACAATAAATAGCCTCCATACAAACAAAAAGAGAATACGACACTGTTGGTTGTGGGCTTTTGTCGCAATTAGACAAAATATCAGTCCGTTACGTACGTAATGCGCGCATGTACAAACTATTTTAGCGAAATTACTTTTAGAGTACCAATAAAATGGTAAAACTTCCATAGCGATCCCGATAACTAATGTGCAAACCATTTGGTACTTTCGGTTTGTTCTTGGCTCCATTCCAATAATACAAAATTCTGTAGCCAAAATTATTTTTTATAGTAGAAGTTATTCTTGATCAAATGATTTTGACAAACACTGCTCCTATTTTTATATGTATTTGGTGCGTAATTGAAAAGGTAGTCTATGCTGATATAAAAATCAAAGGTGTATGTGTGTAGAGTGTCAAGGACATACATACGAATTAACACATAACATTGGTTGTGTTTAATATATGCTGGGCTTCCAAAATTAGTAAAAAATATCCATAGACCATCTACTATGAGTCTAATTAGAAGACAATATCGTATAAATGTATAATATTATAACACATTATTAAAATAGAAGAAGACAAATGACAAAAGAAATATATAAAGAATAAATTTAGGAATCTATTCCCAGGAGCAAAAACTACCTATTACTTGTACTAGACTTAACTCTCTGTTTGTTCATCTGTCTGGCCGTCTTTCACCAGGCTCTAATGAACCATGATGAACAATTGAAACTTTCACATATAATTTCCGTTGCCAACAAAATAAATATTTAAGAGGTCTACCATAAAAAACGCGATTTTTACCCTGTTATAATACGGTATTTAAATTAGATTACAACTTACATCATCCAACCACGGCAGCATCCATTCCTGCGCCACGGAAATATGTCCAAGAAGCATTTCATGAATTTCTTCAGTGGTACATGTATCGTTTTTATGTATTTGCCAATTAGGTGGTAAACCAGAAGGTAAGATCCACACAACACCATTACTGGGCGTAAGACCCGCCTTGTGACCCGAGCATAATGCGTGACGAACAGCTCGAGCATCTTCGACAGATATGTAGATAATTCGTCCATTCGCTCGGGCTACGCGATCTGCCCACTGTAAATTTATGTAATAAAGAAACTACGCCACAAATATTATTAACTTGTTTTCGGTAACCCATATATTTACACGCTACGTTTTTAATAAAACTTAAATTATCATAAATTATAAGGGCTACTTTAGATCTTGCTATAATAAACACATTCGAGGACCCAGTCAGTATTTCAATAATAATTTCAAAACACACGGGGTCGCTTTTTTATAAAACGGGGGTAAACGGGCAGGAGGCTCATCTGATGTTAAGTGATACCGCCGTCAATGGACACTTAATTAATTTTAGCTAATTTTATTAGATAAGCAAGAATTGCTTGTGTTTCAGAAGTCAGAACTGATAAATTTACATCGTTATACATTTAATAATACCCAAACAAAACCCTACAAATATACTCACACATATCTTTAAATTAAAAGAGTAGGACTTACCAATGTGAAAATAGATGGATCGTAATCAGGCCTCTCATCCGGTAGTTCTAGATTAACTATAAAGTCAACTCCAATACTGGCCGTTGCTAGCGCAGAATGTGTGGCGGTTTCGCTTAAAGACACAACGCGTCTCCAGCCTAAACTAGTTGAAAAGGCGGCTACAGCAGCTCCTACATCCCTAGAGTCTCCAGCTGCTAACAAAGCCAATGGGGCCGCTGGTGGCGATGGAGGTGATTGGGGGGTGTAGGCTAAGGCTGGAAGTCGATGGGAAGGACCCTGGCGAACTACGTCTGCAAATGGGACGCCACATGCAGGTCCAACTGCAGCAGTCAAGGCATCGTAGTCTCCAGTTCCCAAGGCGTCTATTAGATATTTATACGCCTGTACTGCATTGCATTGGTCGTCATATGTTTGCACCTGAAAATAGGATGGAAAATGTACTAGTGGATCTAAAGAAGTGTTTTTATGATCAAACATTGGGTTATATAAATGGAAAATCATGTATTGAACGTAACGTTGAAACGTTCATGGAATTATAATGTTGTTTGGGTCTTTTTTTAATTCACATGACACCGCTTGGAACACTTAAAAGATTGTTAAATTTTGAATTGAATGAACCGTCAGGTTGAATGAGGAGAATTGTTTTCGTTTCACAATTCATAGTCAATTAACTAAAATCTTGATAACATTAAAAAAAAATAATCAAGCCTTGAGATACTGTTTTTACACTAGACCAGAAAAATGATAAGTAAATTTTAACGTTGACATACTTTTCAGATACTGGTCGTAATTGTTTACGATTAATATAAATTCTTAACTGCAATTTGTACCTTAAAAGATGCAATTCCTGGTAAAAGTTGTTCAAGATCTCTAGCAGCGAGTACTGCTGCAGCCATTAACGCTGACGAGTTATAGACTTCGCGTTTTGTGTCCTCAGGTAGGAACGTGACAACTCGTAATTGACGTACATTTCCACGTATGGGATGATTAGACAAAAAGGCTAGAGCACCAGCCTCTATGCCCAAATTCCTCTTCTTCATTGCCAACTCTCGTAAACCAGGAAAATTTATTTTTAATCTTTGTAAAGCTCGAACTGCCGACGGCGACCTTGCTAAAGCTCTTGTATTAATCCATTTCACAATACGACGGCTTTCAAAATGGCAGTTATCAGCGTCCATTTTACATGGCGGAGGGCCGAGAGGGTGGAACGGATCTTGAAAATGTTGGTTCCAGTCACAAACGAGCGTTCGATTTTTGCCATCGCTGTTGATGATTCTATGTAAGTTTGTTCCTAGTGGAACGACGATAGCACGTAGATAGTTCTCTCTTACTACTTCATACAGAAGACGAGCTTCTCCAACATCACTTGTATATATAGTTGCACACGATGTATTTGTATTGCACCATTCTGGTTCATACATTTTATGTGGATTTGGTTCGCTGTAAAATATATCTGTTGATTAAAAAGTTCGTTTAACTATAAAACTAATTATAACATTATCTGAATATGTTCAATATAATCTTCAAATAACAAATGATATAGAATATAAAACTCACATTTTCACTGTTACATTATTGTGTATATCTGATTGTAATGCTTCCGATACATCTCGTGGTATGTAATACTTTCGAGCAATCAAAGCGTCTTCTAAATCTAATATTGATCTAGCTGGTGGAGGGGCCACACACACCCGCCTTGTTGAGGCCATAATGACATCACCCAGATCGTCCAAGCCATTATTTCTCAGCAACCACGCGGACAGCGTACTGCCTGCAGGCACAGACACGAGAGCTACGTGTAATTTGCCACGGCCTAGGTCTGAAAATATTGCTTTTTGGCAAGCGACTGAATCTGCCCGTGATGGTGACACACATAGCTCCGGTGGTGGGACGGCGTGTGCTCTTATTCCTCCTATGCGTAATGTAAGTGCAGCTAACTCTGCTAGTGCTGGTGATGCATCGGCACCATCTCCCGCCACACATGCTGTCACTGCTATAGACTCTTTTTGAAGTATGTTGGTTTCTGTAATAGTTTGTGTGCTGTTATTTTTCCGATTATGTAATATACTAAGAGGTTTTAATAAATCATTGAATAGAAGTATCGTTCAAATTAATAGCGGACCTTAGTTACGTATTTCGCGCAGACTCTATTTTGAAAAAGAAATTCTAATCAATTAACTATCTACATTTGACCTAATTTATAATCAAGTATCTGTTCCAGCAGCTTTTCCTGCGTTAGTCAATATACACATAAAGGTGTACGTTTAACCAGTTTTACGACAATTTCCATTATTGCTTCCTACTATTGAAAGCATCGAAATGTTATATAGCCTTTTTCAATTTCGCAATTATCCAACACAATGAATTTGTTCATATAAATATGAAACTTTTATACATATATAAGTAAACGTACAAGCAAACTGTATCTTGTGTAGTAAAATATATTGTAGAAATAAAATACCTGATACTGTGACGGTAATGGCGAGCAGCAGAGTGCACGCCGTGCTTGCCCAACTAAAAAAAACAATAAACTTAGGTTAATTGAACTATATATGCAATGTACAAAAATTTTTATGTCGAAGCATCTTCCAAACCTCCTTTTACTTTAAGCCAATTTAGTAATAATTACTCACATTTTATACTTTGTACTAGTTTTAAGACGCGGACTCTACCGCAGGTGGTTGAGGGGAAGAACATGTATCTAATAACAGAACTCGCCCTCAACCACCTCACTTATTTCCAACAAACTTTTTTTTTGCAAATAAAACCTTAGCTTCCACGGCCCCGGGGCGTGAGTCGCCGGGGAGGTAGGCCCACTATCAATAAAAAAAAAACCTCCTTTAACTTCACCAAAACATTATAACAACTATTCAAGGTGAAAGTTCATTAAAACAGACAATCATTATTGTAAGATTAATTGACCATCGCTTTTACGGACGTCATTGAAATAAGACTACGTAATAGATATCAAAGTACTCCCGAACCTATTTTAAATCACTTACAGCGATATTTATGTAACATAAATGTTATCTTTGTTATTTATGCCAAGTATTTCGTTTTTATCGCCAACTAGACGTAAAACCTAAGTACTTTCTTTGTTCGTAGCTAATATGAAGTGTGGAGCACTTATTATTTTCTTATAATTTTTTATGAAATAATACTACAAGACAAAAACTTCATATAATTCCTTAACGCCAATCACTTTTCAATTTGAATTGGTGATGTTTCTATTCTATTAGAGAGCTACACATGTCACACAGACAAAAATATTACAACATTGTTTTGAATAAATATAATTTATAGGAACTATATTTGACGAATTTCGAAAAAAACTACAAAATTACCGGTTATGTTAGTGTATTTAGATGAACAGGACAAGTATGTCATTCACCAGATCTTGCGATAGATATTACGTGTATAATTCTTAACAACTACGGTTTTATTGTTATCTTCTTTTAGTAATATATACCTCATACTTTTTGAGCTTGTTTTAAAAATTAGCGTCACCTGTTGAAATTTGATTTTGATATTTTTAATTGTTTAAGTTCAGTAATTGAGTAACTGAATTGAGCGCACAAACACACACGTGTGTGTTCTAAAATTTCCCCTCCATAAGAAAAAAAAAGCCCTTCAAAAAACCCCCCCAAAGGGGGGGGGGGGGGGGGGGGGGCTATTTCAATTTGTTATCAAAAGCATATATACACCTTCCATGTGAGTATTGAAACAATGATTATTATTTATAATTTTTTACTAATATCTGTATATACTAACCTCATGTGAAATTTAACAGGAGACTGGTTGGAATGTGGTGCCGGGTTCTAAGCACCCGTGAGGGGCACCAGCTACCTGGAACAAACATTAAAAATTAATTATTTATCAACGAAACCATTCATTTCAATCTTTAAGTCACCAAATTTTAATTACAACCAACCTTTCACCATGAACTACTAACGCACGTAAAAACTTTCTTATCAAAAGCAATAAAATTTAAAAATTCTTATTACTTCCGCCTTTCAACATTTCCTTTCAATCCCGTTTATGTGAGAAATAAAATATCTTTCAATTTATTGTAATAGACTAGGTATCTGCCTATTTGCACGAGTAAGTAATGCAAAGCAATGCATAACAACGAATTAGATATTTGTATTTAAAACCAAAATAGAACTGGTGGGAGTATATGCAAAGATTTAAGTATACATATTATATAAAATTCTCGTGGCACGGGGGGCTCGACCGATTTTTATGAAATTTGTGGGTCTGAGCATCGTTTAAATTTTTTCATATATTTTTTTTGACAAAAGTTCTTTTTTTTTATTTTTCTATGGTACCTACAGCATACAAAAATACATACAACCCTAAATTTTACTCCTCTACGTTCAATTTTTATATTTATCAATACTTTTATTGAACTAAACAGCGTTTGCCGGGTCAACTAGTAATATATAAAATATATGCAATTGCATATGTTTTTTAAAAATTATCTAAAAGCGGTGACTTTAAAGAGTCATTACTTACAATTCACCGACGTTTAAATGTGAACACAAAATGTCAATAGTCGCATTAAATGCGATAAATATAAATAGTAAAGAATTACTGGTTTTTATTGCGTAACATACGCAGTAACGCAGCATAATGTCCTTTATCTTTACATACATTAATAGTCCGTTGCTTATTACGTCGTTGTTTACACCTGTGTATGAGATATGCGTAGATATTTTTTACTTATACTTACTACAAATTGGAAATCGATACAATTATGTAGTAGTAACAATTTACTTTAATGACGATCTCGAACAAGAACAAAAGATTTCGTAGGTACCTATTAGAAATCGTTTAATAACAAGGATGGACATGGAATGGCATTAAAAGTCGTTACAATCTTACTATGTTAAGGATTTCGAAATTTAATTGAACACAGAAAGAACAAACGTCGGTGGCAAGAGATGCAAAAAATTTAGAACTTGTTTGTTGTAATTCTTTATTAATCTCAATGAATTTTTTTTGACTCTGTTGAATGGTCGCCATGCCGGACTACGGAACAGAGCGTCCCGGGTTTTATCCCCAGTACAGTCAACATGTGATGAGCATATCTGATTGCTCTGCTATGGGTCTTATATATATGTATTTATAAAAATTACTTATGTAACATATGCGATGTTTATTTGCGTATTTAGTTAATTTGAGCTAATCAAAGCCCTTACAAAATATAATCAATTTTGTCAAAAGCGCCACCTATCGAGTTTTTACGGAACTATTACGTACCGTACCCACTCTTTGCCGTATATTCCCCGCGTGAGCCCATCTTATTATGGAATTTATAATTGTCTTAATAAATATAGCTTGTATGCCAATATAAGGTATGTAACCTTATAATTCATTATACGAGATTACGTCAATAAGATTTCATGAACTAGATTTTAAAGTCACTATAGTTTTTTAAGTATCCCACGGAAACTTTTAAGGAACTCTTCAACTTTAAGAGGTGAAAAGTATTCAAAACGTTTCGCAGATTAGCCCGTACGAACAGACAAACGAAAAATTTGAAAACTATCTAGTTGTGTTCTATTACATCCTCCTGAATTAATTATTCGAGTCGTTGTTATTAAAATGCAAAGATACTTTACTATCAAAGTAATATTGAGTCGCGTTGGTCATAATATAAATAGCAAACAGGCTTTTTGTAGTAAAAGAATTGTTTCAATAATAAAAATAAATAAAATACAACTATTGTATGTCATTAAGATATTATGACAAGGGGAAATAGGGCAGGAGGGTCACCTGATGTCAAGTGTAGCGCCGTCCATGGACAATCGGAATGCCAGAGGCCTTAATAATGCGTTGCCGGCCTTTATGATACGCTTTTTTCTTAAAGGTCGTATTTGTTCGGAAATACCTCTTTATGGCAGCTGCTTCCAAATAGTGGTAGTGTAGTAGAAAGTCCTTTCTGAAGCGTTCAATTGCAAAATTTCGCAAATATCACTTCGATATCGAGGTGATATTAAATATTTGACTGTTCGATGACTCTTCTAAAATTGTAAGTGGAATCATTCGATTGCAGATCTCTTAGCAACTAAATTTACGTAATATACCTAAGAATATTAACAAAAAAATGTTATAGAAATGCTTAGTTTGACGTAGAACTATATAATCAAGGCCAACATATCTTAAATACGAAATTTTACACCTAGCATCTAGATAACATACTCTTGATAATTTCGGGGGCATGTTTCTATTTTAAATAGCGCCTCTATTTACAGCCGCTTTCTATACTTGATGTATAATTTAAGATTATTTCCAAACCAGATACTGGGATCGACCGATCGATCGAGAATCTTCCTTTTTATATGGATTTGCAATCCTTGTAAAAAATCCTTTCGTTTTACGTGTATTATATTATTTAATTATTATATTTGTATCCCTTATGCCCTTTTATAACTTTAATATAGATAGCATTTATGAAGCAAACGCGCAAGCAGTTGGACCAGTGCAATTATTTATTATATATTTGAAATTAGCAAGTTCAAATATATGAAATACACTGTGTTACTGTACAGTGATAGCTAGCTTGAATAATCTAAAATCTAAATGATAGAGAGGTTGCGGCGGCTTAAGACAAAAACTTATCCTTTATGGTTTTTAGCGCACACAAAGTCCAGGGGTGTTATGTTTATTATAGACTATAGAGATATTTCCATATTAATGTTCACAATTGTCAGGAATGAATATGCTAATTTATTGAACTAACTAAACATTTTTTACTGAGTTTATGGTGTATGTAATCTTATTGTTGATATTTGGTCTTTTTTTTATTAAAAACTCTATAATCTACCTATGTTAACTGAAGTAAGGTCTGTATTACTTAACTTGCGTTATTGATGCTTTTAGCAACAATGGTCACGGTTAGTTTTAATACGTTACAAATTATATTATTTAAATGTATTTCTTCTGAAAAGTTGGGTGTGAGGAAGCTGACACCATAAACACATAGGTTTAATGTTAACATATTCACTATTCCTATTATTTCTATTTATTGACGTATAATAATATTCATTTATTTTACTGGCAACAATACGATAGTGGCGCCATTGATTGGTCACTGCGATGTACAACTCTAGTGTCTATGACAATTGACAAGTCTGGCAGAAGTGCGTTGAATTGAAGCTGAACCGAGTGTTTTAGCTCAGTTGTGATTGTGGAGACCCCTGCGCCGGCTGTGCGCACTGAATTACAAAGTAAAACAAAATGACGGATAGTGACAGTCTACCCTACAATTTAAATCCGGTTCAGTCCGCGACATATATAAAATATTATAATTTATTGTTAGTTAGAATACAATAGCACCACATGTACGAAAATATATAGTTATATAATATAATAGAAATAGTTCTCCAATGAAGAGGTTCTCTTCTTTAATAATGACAGGAATTCATTCATGAAATAATAAATCGATTTAGTACGAAATCACGTGTTGATTTAATGAATGTTATTTACGCATTTTTATTAACCTCATTGTAATATTAAGGACAGCCTTTCCTTGAACACATTATGTAAGAAAAAATTTAATTAAATGAAATAAATTTCAAAACTATGATAAAAATTTAAAAATAACAACCTATAATAAAAATTTAAAAATAACAATAGATATACATTTATAGCTAAAACATTTCAAATACTTCAAGTCAGTTTTAAATCTAACGCGTAAAAAAATAGGATTCCCTGTGACTAGAACATATAACATTCATGTTATGATATAGTTATTTTGACCTTTAATACTTTACAAGGCTACATAGTTGATAATATGTTTTTCTTGAGAAATATCTGATATTCGATCTTTTAATTGCTTTATTAATAGAAAAGTTATCGATATATACTTATATAATAATTGTTATTTGTGTATATTGCAAAACATCTTTTTATTACCCAAATAATAATAGTATCCAATAAAAAAATAATCTTACAATATATGAAGACCTATTGTATATCTATAAAGACACTAGATTTCTACTAATTTTATTCTTTTATTTTCCTTGGTAGATGAGCTGTCTTGTACACGGTATATAATAGCGCGGTTCGTCACAGACCGAGTGCCAACGCCATAAAATTATTGACTAATTATTGAACGAAGCTGTAAATAATCTATTGTTTTACTAAAATTGTACGCTCTACGTTTTCAATTTCCATTATAATCTCCAGATACATCTTAGGTACTTACGATTAAAGACATGATTAAGTAAGTATAGACTAAAAAAAAGTTGCGGAATATAAACTAAACATAATATTCATGTCCTGCTAGATATCATATAATATTTCGATCCACCTTGTAAAACAAGTTTTGGCCAAAGCTCTCAACATGAACAGGCTAAGCACACACAAATTAGAGCTAGACGTCTACAGTTAATTGACTCGTACAATAAAGTTTTGGTTCTTTTTATTTTGGTTATTATTTATTGCTTCTTAGTCGCATGTCAAATTAAAACTGAATATTGTAGTGCATTGTTTTTCAACCTGTGGGTCGTCCCAAGGGGGCGCCAGAGGAAAAAAAATGGGTACTTTATAAAAAAAACAATAAAGACAATTAATATTGTTAATGCTAATACATATACCTACATACATGAAAAAAACCGAAGGCAAGGGAAATATTTTTTTATACAGGGCGGTCGCATCATGAAAAAGGTTGAAAAAACTGTTGTAGTGTATACAGAATGTATGAGTGTGCCAAGCGTTGGCAAACTTTTTTCAATACATCGTCTTTAATTTATATCTTGTTTGTAATTTTTATGGTGCATATGCGAGCCCTGTGTAAACTGGACGTAAATAAATTTTGTTGCACCTTTCTTTTCAGTATTTGTAAACCATATTTCACGAATGAATTATGATCATTGTTTCGACAATAGTATTGAACCTGACTCCCAGACTGTAGCAGGTACGAGTGGATTACAGGAACATTTACAAGCTTGCTGGCTACTGCTAGACCGGATCCCCTGCTTCCTAGACACTGCGTAGGTTAAGGATTAGTGAAAAATGATTTGTAATATTACCAACCTTGATTTCAAAGAATAATAGTTGGTCATGCTAAACTAACATGACCTTTGTAACGTAGAATAAGTAACTTTTAATACTTAACGATTACATATTTTATTTTGTTAAGTTTCGCAATTCTTAGAAGTGATAGAATAAAATCAAACCCTGTCATTAACGTTAACCAGTAAACCACGGGGCTCATTGTTGACTTTTGCTCTATTATTTAGGCGCATATCGAGTGTTATCGTGTAGAGGTGACATTCATTATAAAGTTGATCACCTTACCAAATAAGGCCAATCAAGTTTTTTACATAATATTATCCACGAATTTCACTTTCAATTTTTGTTTTATCGACAATTTTAAAAAAAACAAAATATATCTGTTTGATTAATGCTTACACCATTGTAACATCTGGGTGGTTTTAAGACCCTCGTGGCAGTTCGGGATCAATCCCCCATCAGGGCTTATTTTAAAAAGTAAAGATTTGTCATTAAACAGGACGATTTTTCAATATTTTTTCAATAGTTCTGTATCTCAAATATCTTTAACAGAACCTATCCTGCAGGATTCTGGTTGTTATCTCCATTCCGACAATAAAAAACAAATAAAAAATAAGCCTTTGTAACTGTGTTACTTTAATACTAGATATTCTTAAAGTAATAAATTTAATTTATAAACCATATTGACAAACGGTTTCTATTTGTTAACAGCTTGTCCCGCGACGTTTTAAAGCCTTCTACGAACTTTCGAAGCCTCACATTTTCCCCCTTCAAATCGTCCTCCCATCTCTTCTTCTGTCTTCTCCTGTTTCGTGGGTAATGTAATAATTGTGGGCCACTTAAACTTCCCTTTCCTTGCAATATGTCGCCTGCACCTCCACTATACGGTATTATAAATATACATTATTAGTAACCCCTCCAAAATATAAGGCTGCGACCGCGCCTGGGCTCTTTGGTCCACAACTGAGAACTTCTTAAGTTAACCAAAAAGATCTATGCTGTAAGATGTAAAATATACACGAACATCGTATTCATTTCTGCTCAGTCGAATATAAGGACCGCGACATGCCACCATTGATATTACAACCGGTCCTGTTATGCTCTACTGCTCCATAGCATATGTTTTTGTAAAGTTTTGACGCATTCACATTTTATAAATTTTATAAAATCTTATCCAAATTTGTAATGCCGCCTTTAAAATTGTATGAATGAGCGGGCGTAGCAGTTGCAGACATAACAATTACAAATTCTGGCGTTAATGAATTTTATTGCGGTACGAACTTTCTAATAAATAGATCCGAATTATCCTTTTTAGCCGTCACCGTCTTAGGTTATTTATCGTATCCTACAATAAGTGTTGCTACTAGATACAAGTAGCTACTAGGTAACATGCTATAAAGAAAAACACTTTGTTAACGGATGAAGTTATGTATTTTACAAGATTTAAGTATATTACATTATTTTTAAAATTTTCCCGATGTTTCGTGTGCTTTACAGCGTGCGTGGAAAATTTTAAAAATAATGTAATATACTTAACTAAAAAATACATAACTTCATCCGTTAAAAAAGTGTTATTTTTTTAAATGAGTAATAGTTATGTTAATAAAAGACAATATTAACATGCTATAAATTGACAAATATTTGTATGTCACGTACAAAAATGGAAGTTAATATGAGTACCATTAAATGCTAATTACTCAGCTCAATTCGGACCGTCCCGTCGCAAAAACTTACCCGATGCAAGCGGTGTGTGTAAAGAAAATCATATAAGTCAACAAAACTCAAAATTTAAAAGCATTACATTTGCCGTCTTAAATTTTGTTTTAGCACTATTTTGCACCCAGCGCTATTTTCTTTGATATGAGTTTGTTAGACGAAAATCTTATGTTAAAGTTAAATAGATACTAGACATTAATCGATGTTTCATATGTATCTTATATATTTGAATATGTGGTAACCGGAAAATGTATAAACCCAAAACGAGTTTTACATACCATTATTGTACATCCTTAAAGCAAAAAACAGGCTTTACTAGTTATTTAGCGCAGCTGTTTGTTGCATCATATTATCGTTCCTCTGTGAGTGAAAATTGTCGCTTTCTCTTTCATCTCATATTTTCCCAAGGCTCATTTTCCACGCGGCTAACCTCTATTATTTACAAGTGTATGCGCAGATTCATTCACTACCAATTCTGTAACTTTTGTATTATGGAATGCGATATTTGCGGAGTATCACGAGAGGTCACCCATCTTTTTCTAGATAAATAAGTGACGTAAGTGTATATAAACAAGCAACATGTGACAGTATCGTCAATGGGCGCTTCGATCGTCATATGTTTCTAGTACTTAAACCATATTAGGTAGCTTCGTATAATCTAAGGCGCGGTCGCTTTACATACGTTTTTTAAATGAACACACTTGTATGAATCATGGCCAAGAGCAAAATGTGTGTAAAAACATATGTTGTCAACATTTCCTAAGTTACTTTATTAGTAATTGGTCTAACCTGAAAGTCATGAGCCTAGTCCTGGAAAATTATTGTTTTGGACGTAGTTTATTTAATTGGAATCATATTCGTGCTAGTAAATTGAACCATCAATAATTCTGATAACTTCATATTCTAATAGCGCAATGTTGATACTGCAAAATGTCACCAAATATCATAACCACGATAAAGTTTTATATTATTTTATTCAAGTATTTCACGGTACGGGTGCTCGATTAATTATTTACAATATAAACAGAAAAAAACAATTTAAAAATCGAGCAAATTTGATAAAATTTGTATTTGTATAAAAATTAAGCTTGTGGAGTATAGACAAATAAAATTCACCGCGGGGCTACTCCCCGCGGTGAGTAGCAGCGAATACGATAAATAGTAACAATGAATATAGTGCGTTCATGAATTCTTCAGGCAAAATCAATTGCACCTATTGTCAGAAGAATTGCTTCATAGCGTACAAGAGTCGTAATATAGAGGAACATGGACCAAAACCAGCTACGCACAAAATTCTGTTTAAAATTGCGCAGACATACGATGTTTGTTCAAACTTTTGCATACAAGTCAAATATATATTCTTTATTGTTATTTTTATTGTTTATCTTCAGTTTCTGTTTTCGTGGTGAATGTTGCGTTGTGTGGAAAATTTGTAATTATGCAGATTTCATTCACGGGTCAATTGTAACAAAATAATTTTTCTCTACAAGCGAGTTTTTTTACTCGACAAAGTCGATACGTACGCTAAAGTTGAACTTTTTTTGTACCCTTTTCAATTGCTCAAAGTTCTAAAAAAAAGATTTCATATTTTTACCTAGTAAAAGTCCAAACCAGACACATTTTTTCGCATTATTTTTATTTACTCCTAACAATTTATGTTTTGGGCAAATATCGATTTTAGCCAAGTATGGCGGATATGTGGGTTTCATTCTTTTTATACTTAATCTTCCACTGCACCAAAATACCAGTAGCTCTTGCCTCTCGCAAACCATTTCAACCGCGGGCCATTGCAAAATATAAACCGTCAAAAAGGTGAACGACTGAATGAATCTAAAAAAAAATTATTCATCTAGGTATTTATGTAGCAAATTAAATATGTAATATATTTTACAGTAGGTAGGAGCGCCCACTTACAGGGAGACGTACGACGTAAGTAATTAGATGTACGAGTATAATTGGTTTGTTATTAATCAAATCAGTGCCAACTTTTATCTAAGCATGTTCCTTTATTATGTATAAAATTTAATAGTTTTATACAGAAAGGATAAATCAACTCAGCATGTATCGGCATTCGATTTTTAAATATTTTTCAAATTTGGAATAATCTCATGACTTTATTTTGACACTTTCCGAATACCTACTACTTTACGTTGTTATTCTTGTTAATCAGTTCCTATTGGCCATTTACATGAACTGTGCGAGTCAATTGTAATTATTATTTGTTATGTCGACTATCACAATCCATTACTGTTTTATCAGTCAATCATTCATGTAAATATTATTATTCTTACTTAATATACCTAAGTACTGTTCAATGTAACATACCTGTAAATACTCTGTTGTTTTTTGGCATCAAAACACTGATAAGGCATACAAGCAATCACTGCACTTGTCACTCACACAAAATTATCACACTTATTTAAAATAATAGTTTGCGTCACATTGATTTTATAAGTTAAATACAACGTGCCGAGATATTACGCGCGCGAAAGATAGAGTCACGACTCACGACTGCGGAATGATGACAGTATAAAGACACAGACTACATAAACTGAACTCTGCCAAGTGGCGACTGCTGAGTTGAGTGCTGACTGCTGAGTTGTGACTTGTGACTAGTGAACAGTGATTAGTGAGTGACTGGGTAAGAGTAGGTGGCAAATTCAGGGTGACCACTTTAAAACATTAATCTGTAAAAGTAACGCTATTTCGAATAATTTAAAAATACATTTCACAACACAACAGCAATATAATTTTAATTTGTTTATTTTTGTTTATAAAATTCCTGATTTTTACGATGAATTAGTTGCTATTTGCAAATTTTCGAGAGTGATATTATTGCTTTATGTTGGAGACATTAATTTTCACTGAACATATTTAGTGACAATATTTGATTTTTGACATAGTTGTGTCACCAATCAGCGTATTCAAAAACTCTTCGTCAAACTTTATCATTAGCTGATGATGTCACAATTGCAGGTTATTAAGGGTATCATTTGAGAGTGGTACAGAATACTTATACTTCTAATCTTAGAAATTATTTGTACATTTATTTACTTCAATACTATACTTCTTAAATGAGATATTAAAGTGTTGTGAAATTTCCGTACAAATAATCTGCATAGTAATACGAAATTATCTTTCCAAATAGCAATTCGCCGCAATTGGTCACACAGAGCAAACATGCGAGGCACTAACCGTTGATGTGCTCGGAGTTTGGCATTCAAAGTAAACAATACAATAATTATTCGTCGCGAATTTTAATTGTTTCACTTTGTGGCGACTCGCATGTGGTTTTAACCGAGATGTGTTTTTTATTAACGCGAGCAGCTGTTTGACAAATAATTCTATTGTCTCGTAAGCGGTGCGGTGTTGCATTTGAAATGGTTTATTATTAATTTATTAATGTAATCTCTGTTTATATTTACATGATTACGTATATTATAATACAACGAGTCGATTACAGTTAAGAGAGTTTACATTTTATGTAAACTTGTATTACTATCTACTATTAAGAAGCGATAGAATTATTATATTCATAACGAACTGATGTGAAAATAATTACTATATATATAAGGCTTACATGCGGTTGATGAAATGAAAATCTTGAATAATTAATGAGGCCAAGTGAATCATTATACAAATTTAAATAATTTTTAATATGTCGAAATAATGATAACCTGTATTAAAAATATATATGGGTATATTTTATATAACTACTTATGTATACTTTAGTTCGGTATATACAGAAATTAAATTTTATTAAATCAAGTTTAGCATAATATGTAATCTGAGACTCTTATTCGTTCCTTATCCTTTAAGGATTTAAGTATCCTTGGTTATATATGCTTATTATATATGGTTATTCACATAACTTGACGTGCTTTTCATTTGGTCAGCAGATTGTCTACTACTCCCACTAAGCAAAAAAACAAAAAACAATTTAAAAAAAATACCTTCAGTATAATTAAATTTTCAGAAAATTTTTATTCAGGATAATTTAATTCTTCCTATCTTATTTTTATCAGCAGATCGTGATCCTGCCGACCACAGACCCTTACAATTCCAGAGAGCTCGCAAGTGTGTAACCGGTCATTCAGATGCGTATACGTAACCTACTAAAAGGTTCCTTAGTCGTAAGGGTTCGGAAACACCTCTATTGGCAGCTGGTTCCACATAGAGGTCTTGCGGCAAAAAGTGCCTTCTGAAGCGCTCAGTTGTGGAACGTGGTTTATGATAATATTGTTATAAAATAACTAACAAGGAGCCATGTAAGTCTTGTTAAATGAATACAATTATTGTAGGTTTATCATTTAAGGGCAATGACATTTCAAATAAATTAAAAAACGTTTTTTTTTTTTCGATAACGTAATACAGTGTAATGTTTTCAAGTTATTTAATACATTTTTAACTGCAAATAAATTAATATTAAGAAAAAGAGAAGGAAACAAAGGAAAGAGATGTAAATGTCAAACATAAAAACCATAAATATATATGGTTCATACACACATTTATTAATAATAATAATTATTTATTTTGTTATTGCATTTATCTACAGCTTTACAGAGGACATTGTCAGCTTTGTGAAATACCTTCTAGTTAGAAAATCGAAATTTGTATAAGCACCTTTAAATTTAATCTTTGGCTTTCAAAATTAAATTATGGAACTTACATCTATATAGCGTTGAAGCAAACGTAATTTACGCAGTATTCAGTACATGTTCAAGCTAAAGCAAGATTAAACAGCACAACGAATTTAGCAATCGGAAATTTAAATAAATAACGTACCTATTTCAAAAATATTTAAATATGTCACTAACTCAAATTTTTCTTTAATTGAAGTTTGACAGATTTGAAATACCTCAAGTGGAGGTTATGACTTATGACTGCTATCGCTATACTTTCTTACGTTCTTACGTGTGATTTACAATAAAGTTTCTCTCACTCATTTTGCGCGGCTAGCTCAATTTAAGAATAAACACATCTTAATATATATAAATCTCCTGTCACGATGTTTGTCCGCCATCGACTCCACACAATTATCTGTTAACTCCAAAAGATTCTAACAGATATCGATACTTTTCGACTCTCGAAACTTGTCGAGATGGTACTGCTATGGTAAACTGACTAACGTGTCATAAAGATTAATTTATTAACCCTAATAAAGCATACTCTTTTTGTTTAAAACGCTTTCGATTATAAGCATATCCCCGCATACTTAAAGCTGATAATTATTTTTATTGAACTAAAAAATGATTGCTAGACATCACATTTATGGCAAAACAACGTTTGCCGGATCAGCTAGTGTGAAATAAAAATACATAAATTTTCAGTGTTGGGGCTGAAAAAGCAATGTTTGTTAAGGATTTAGGGACTATCGAAGGCAGTGGAGCATATGGTTCTTACCGCTAAAGCTATATGTTCATGGTTCGTTGGCATTTAACTTTAACAACATGTTTACAGGAAACGGGTGGATTTCTATATTAATTGCCATTTCTTGCACGGATGTAGGGTAAAAAATGTTTATTGCTTTTTATATGTACTTAAGTTTTTAATTTTACGTAAAGCTTATTTTGTGTTGTTTAAACAACGATTATTAAAAAAACTTCAACGATACAAATTTGGAAAAAACGCACCGCAAACTACTTACACAGTTTGCATCAGTGAACAGTAGTTTTGACATAATGAACAACCTGATAACACTACCGGCTGCCAAAAAAAGCCTGTGGGTCCGAATAAGCGACCCCTTTTTACAGACATGCAATAGATAGGGATAAAAAGTTTCCATCTTGTATAGACACGCAATTTAATACAGGTGCACGCTGTAATCCACAACAATTATTCCCCTTTGTGTATAAATATTAATAATTTAGCATTTTAACAAACTCAATTGTATCACTAAATACAAATAACATTCTAGACACGTGTGGATAATTTAAATGGCATATACGGCAAACATTTTACGTATTCATTTTTTTGTATCTTAGGTACTGTAGAGTAATTAATATATATTTAATGTTAACCGGGCAAAAGCGACTCGTCTATTATATGGGAGCAATTTTTTTCATTTTTATTATTTGTTGTTATAGCGGCCACAGAATTACATCATAAAATATCAATTTTGAACTATCAGGGTTCATGATGTTTCTGATGGGCAGGCAGGCAGATAGACCGACAGAGAGCGATCACTGAGACCCTACAGGACCCTATTATTCTTTCGGTATAGAAACGAGGATAGAGCATCAAACTTGAAGCATTTTAATATTAATATATGTTTGAGTACAAGTATGTAAGTATCCAGAGGTAATCTTGAGGATTGCTTAATGAAGTTGAGCTTTTTAATTTTGATTAAATAATACTACATACAAATGTCATTTAGTAGAGAGCAACGAGCCGTGTGTGCTACTAGAGCAAAGCGTAACTTACATTTTCAGAAAAGTCACATAATAAAAGAAGTTTCAAATTAATTAATATATGCTATGTTGTTTAATGCCAGCGATTGCTGCTAGTCTTTGCATATTTCAGATTTAAATATTGAATTTACAAAAGAGATATAATTTTGTTTGACTTAAATCAACAGTATTTACTTCATATACTTTTGTTTTAGAGTTTAGTGTTCCGAACTAATTTTACGCCTAAATCCTCTCTGTGCCAGACTATGTAGCGCTGGACTGAATGCACCTGCATATTTATTAAAGACTTAGAAAAAAGAAACGATTCGAAATGGCCACCTTTGGTTTTATCTGCCTCCAATTGTGACGAAGTTATCGATATTCGTACTGTTTCAAATTGCTTCAAAGATTTTTTAAGGGAATCAATGCTGTGTATAAGGTGTAGAGGTCTGGGCTAGATGAGGGCCATTCTTCAGCTCTCATAGAGTCGGAACGTTGGTTTCAATCCAGGCTTGGGTAGATCGTGTTTTATGTGTATTTTTGAAAGTTCTCACAACTGACTGCATCTCGATACACCAGAGTCATTCGATGGACATAGATAGACAAGCACCAAGGTCAGGTCTCTTTTACATATGAATATGAGAGATATCTATAATGCAGAATATGAGATATGTTTTTAGTACAGATAAAATTAGAACAATACGCAACAGTGCCTCTGCAGTTGCTCTAGTATTTTCAGGCATAAATGAGGCATTTATAGTTTACTACTTTGTACTACTTTACAGTGAGTCATTTATCTATTGGTAAATAGCGTAATAAAAGTACACAGTGAATTGCGGCGTAGCTAGTGATGCCCTTGATGGCATTAATGACTAAACCGTACTACTAAATTTTAAAGGCTTATTTTGAACGTCCCCTAAAGATTTAAATGACGCATTTTATTAAGATTGTATGGACTGATAACGTATTAGGCCTAACTATTATACCATAAACAACAATGCACGTTGAAAACCCCATGCATTCACAGATAATTGAACAAAATATAATGAGGTTACAGATACCGATGAATGGGAAAAATGATGATGTGTTTGTTACAGATAAGAAAACGAAAACTAATCTTGATTTTGCATTAATTTAACATCTTTTATATGAGGTTTCAATGTTTGCAAATACATAGTCATATATGTATATTACATCGTTAATATATTGCAAGAGGTTCGGTGTAAAAACAAAAGTCCTAATCCATATGGATTTTGAAATGCGCAATAAATTCAACCTTGTACCCTATATACATGTCTGCCCCTCCTCCATAGAGGTCTTTGCTCCGGTCAGACTTTATTGCGCAGAATATTTCGAATTGCGTCAAATTTTTGTCTGTGGCCTGTACACATCATTTATTAGCTTCTGATCATAATGTTCCACGAATTGCATACTAAAATGACACCGCTTATGATTTTGCAAAGTATACGTCAGTTAGATTCAGATATCTTTCTCACTCTATTAATATTGAATTGTTATAATGAATTCAACGATATAATTAAAGACATTGAGTATGATTATTTTTTGAAGAAAATACTCTATTTGTATTGTACATGTATGTATTAAATTGATATTATCGCCTGACTAAAAACACAGTAGTAAACACAGCAAAAACCGTCCGTTCTGGCATTATTCGTCTACCAAGAGAGATTCATTAAAAAAAAGAGCTTAATATTAATGTAATTAAGTATCGGTTTCAATTTTTATATACGGTAGGTAAGCCCCAAGGTAAGCTTGTATTTTGTGTGCTATTATCATTTATAAGTACATTCAAAATAAATTCGACGACGGCTCGGAATAAAATAATAATTAATAATATTATTTGTATGTTGTTATCCTTACGATGCATTGAACCAACGAATAATTTTAAATAAATACAACTTTACAAGGTTTACCCTGTTGAAGACTTTTGTAAAATTGTATTGCATGATGTGCTATTTTGTATTGTATTTGACAAAACTTTTCATAAACCGTTATAAAATGTAATTTTCGTTTGTCTTTATAAATTATTCTGGCCCATCGCGAATGTGGTTTTTCAACGATGTATTGTTACTGTTAAGATCTTTAGTCTAATCGTGTATTTAAATTATCGTTGTAAATTACGTAAATCAGACAATAACAATTGAAAAGTAGGCATTTTTTAAGCGAAATAAATTTACCCACACAAAAATAAAGCTTTTAAAAGTTTGATTACTCTCAAATAGTACGTAATCAATTCAAAAGAGCTTAATGCATGATAAATGCAAAAATTATCTACATAACTACAATAAAGATATTTATGTATAAAACATTAAGTTTTCCAAACAAGAACTTAAAACTAGTAGAATGCCAAGACTGATATATATAAATGAATTGATTTGTAATCTAGATCAATGGTTCTCAGAATTGAATTCCGTCATCAACAATACTGATAATTTATTGTTTATAATACTCATATACATCAGTATATACTATATACTAGAGACTAAAATACACATTATGTTTTTTTTGTTAGGACTCGTTCTAGATAACTAATTAAAATAATAGTTTAAGTGGATATATACGCACGCATCAATGTAGATTCAGTTACGACTGGATACACAATAATCTCTTTTCGAGCTTTTTTCTCTGTTTCATAAATTGTTATGACGAAACAACTGATAAACATACGTACATATATACTTTTTTATAAATATATATTACGATATCAAGTACATCAACTATGTATATATATAAGTGTGCCTGCGACACCTCATTCAGAAATCCGGTCACCATTTCGCCGACGGATTGGTACAGTGAAAACTCAATTAATTCCATTTTATTAGTGACAAAAAAAGCGCTTCAAGCGATAGCAGCTTAAAGCGCTAATTTTCTAGGTTAAATGAGCTAATCAGGAAGAACTGGTTATGTTTGATAGTCGAATTTATCACAACGCTTTAATCATTATTTTGTATAAACAATTTGAAAAGAACGAATTGTATATTTATGATGTTTGGCAGGCTGAGAGGAATTTTGAACTGTAAAAAGGCATTACTCGAGCCGTATTATTTACTTTTCTAACATCCGTTCATTATCTACAGTAATTGATTTCTAACAACATTGTTACTTGTAAAAATAGATGTTTGGCAGAGACTACTAATTACATGTCCCTAGTTACAAAATTAGTACGACCAATTTTAATGAAACTGCTCATGTCTTTGTGCAATATTATGGGGCCAGTTAAACCTCAGGCGTGTTTTTCAACCTTTTTAGATGCGACCACCCTGGTAAAAAAAAATTTTTCGCCCCCCCCATTAGTATTCTATAAAACTATATTTCTTTACTTTATTAATATCAATATGCATAGAAGCGCAAATGCGCGCAGACCACAAATTTGCTCATCAGCAAATTTTGGCCATACTGGGGATCGAACCTCTGTGGGTGCAGGTCGGTGACCATTGAGCCAACTGGATTGTGACATCGTGACCATCTTATGGTATATTCAAATTAAAATATGTTTATCAACTGGAGGTTTTTAAGTCATCGGTTAATTTACATTTTAATAATTATGTATATTTTTTTGTTAATCACCTCGTAATAAATAATGTTCTATTAGTTACGGAGTTTAATAGATTCAAGAAATAAGGCTTATTATTATTCAAATTAAAGAGCTGGTTAAGAATAAAAGAGGATTAAATATTTACAAATTGGAAAGACGTAATGTAAAGTAATTGTTATCTAGAGATTGAGAGTGCGGTCGAGTGTGAGTCGGATTCGCTCACGAAAGAATAGATAATCGTTGGTAATGACTGTCAAAGAAAGACAGTTTGCATTCTAACACATCAGGAAATTCTAAGAATTACCTCTAGTAGAACTTTCAAAAGATCGTTTGTCTCACAATAAATTAAATATTTATTCACTATTTCAGCTATATTTCAAATATTTAATTTGTGTTTTTTTTTAATTCTTCTTTTTTTTAAATTAATTCTTCGCTACTTCTGAAAAGCTCATTTTTGGATTGGCATTTGTATCTTCGGAGTGTCATAAAATATATTATCTCTAATGAGGTTCTTAGTGAACATTGTACCTACACATGCTCTTCAGAACTACAAACTATATTATAATACCGCGAACGTTGAAAAAATGTGGCGATGGCCACTCTCGTATTTCAAAAGATCCAATAATATAATAAAATTTGCCATACTTAGGTATACGTAGGTTGAAATGTATCAACACTTCCTTTATTAATATTCGTAAATACGAATAACTACTGTCGTCATCAAATTGAAAAAAACATCAAAGTTAAATTGTTGAAGGACAAGTTTTTTTAAAATCCTAATAATGTTATAAACGCGCAAGTATGTAAGTATGTTACTCTTTCTCGAAAAACGAATTTTGGCGAACCTTTACAATAATATATCAGAATACATAGGCTAGGTTGTAATAAAATAAGATTCGTAAATGAAAAAAAGTTTCTTTGATAGCTTTTAATATTTAAAGTAGATAAAATATGCCTTTAAATTGTAGCGTTATGTGCAACCTTAACATCTCAATATTGTCAGGCTGTTATATTTAATGCGACCCCAAATTTTTTTCGTGATAGATTTAATAACTTCTTTTCTACGTTAATATAAATACTAATCCTGCGCAAACGAAGTTGTGGGCACCAGTTATTTTTATAAAATATAATAATCGAGGTCATATCCAAATATCTTTTGCGAATTACTTTTCGTACGTTTTTTATCGTCTCTGTTTTTTAAAAAAACGAATAAATAATTTCGAAGAAATAAATTTTATATACCGCTATATAATATATAAATGTTCTTTACGATTACGAATATGTCTAATTAAGAATCTAGGTTGTATGTGAGAACATTTTTAAAACAATGAGATTTGGCAACCATCGTGGTTTATTTTAGTCTTTACAATTTTCTCAACTTTTACAAACGCTATTTATATGCTTTCTAGAGCAGACGCAATTTAATCAGAATTTCAATTATTTTAAGTGATACGTAGTACCTATTTATTTTACATTTTATTGCACTAAATTACGGAACTAATGCAAAAATAATATAATTTTGCGACTTTTAAGCAGAGATTTCTTTATATTGTTTAATATGAACAATGAGTTTACTGTTTCTTTACCTTAAAAAGAAAAAAATATATATACATAATGTTAATAAACTATATGATATATCTTAATTTTAAGTGATGACAGAACGGCTTGTTTTTATTACGTGCCCTCGCAAATATAAAAAAAAATCCGCCAACGTCTCGTTCGAGTGAAATGTTTTAAATAAAAATATATATTATTTTTATTACAAATAATATTAATTATTTATTTATTATTAATACGATAAATACGCCAAATATAATGAGTTTGAATTTTCTTGTTTTTACTTTACAAAAAAAAAACTTTATACATTTGGTAATTTCGCGTTTACCTTACCGCTTTTATCTGTAGGTTATTAGAATTCTTATCATTTAAGGAACGTCACGTCTTATATCCGTAAACGTCAATTTTAAATTTTGACAGCAAAAAAATATACAATTTATATTCTTCTGTTAAAGAGTTATTAAACTTAATTATTAACATTTCAGACTATCGTCTGTGGACTCATCTCTCGAGGTGTCGTCTGTACTCATTGTTATAAAATGAAATTAGAATTATACTTTGTGTCGTTTAGCTATTAAATTAAAATAATTAATTATTCATTAGTGTTAATGAATATTGTTGGACAAAAATTTCTTTCATTGTCCACAAATATATGTATTTTTCACGCCAAGGTCTCAGTAATTGTCGGCATTTTGGCTGACTGATATTAATTTTCAATATACTAAAATTATAGCAATATATTACATTTATGCTGTTTTCAGGTCAAATATGAATAATGAAGGCCAGTAAAAGAGTAGTTTTCAAAATCATTCAACGTCCATACTTTCGCAATAAATTTGGTCTACACAATACTCAATTATTTTATCATAAAATTACTATGCAAATGATTAATTACTATACGACATGGTTGCCAAAATAATTACATGAACATTTACAATTTACATATCAATACAATAACTTATACACTTACGTCTCTGGTTGACGCAACTATTATTTACATTCTAAAAAAACTCTGCTAAAAAATAAATGCGAATCTTATATATTATTAAGATTAAAGATTAAGAAACAGTGGGACTTCGCTCAAGGCGACTCGTATTAATTTGTAAATAGCTCTATTGTCAGGTGGTTTCAGGAAAGCGCCTTCTGAAGCGCTCGGTTATGGAACTGCGGACATCGAGGTGATATAGGACGAATTTCAGTCACTGCCTCGATTTCCAATGTTGGACTTCAGCTGCAGGTATCATCCCGAACAACTCCTGCTAACAATCCCCACGCTAAATGCGATAGAAGATGCAAAAATAATTTACATTGCTAATTGCAAATAATAAACTACAAAATTATTAATTATTTTTGTTAAAAGGCCAATCCTCTCAGGATTATAATTTGTAATATCTTATTTAATTTGAAATATTATATTTTAAAATTCGTATTAGCAATTTTATTTACGTATCGGTTTACATTCTAATGCCGTACACACGTTGACTGAACGTTTTAATATCTTTTGTTCGTAGACGTCCGGTCTCAATTTCTCCAACTATCTCTAAAGAGAAATTCATATATGTAGTTTTTAGATTTGTATTTTTTCTATAAGTTCAGAGGGCACACATAAGTAAAAAGAGAATTATTTAAAATAATATAAAAATAAAAAAACGCAAGGTTGACATTAAATTTGGTACGAACACTCTCAAATAAATGTTGATCAAATCCTCCAAAAGGACAAAGCGGTCGGATTTTCGGTAGGAATATATCATGAGTTGTCGCTTATTGCCATTATCTTTTTATCGGTGAACTGATTAATAGAGTTTGTGGTGCTTTAAGTTTATTACTTACAGACTCTTTTAAAACATTTGATCGAATAAAATTGCGTCATTGCTATGAAAACATTTATGATTTTTGTAATACACGGGAAGCTGTGTGTAAATCGTTAGAGATGAATAACTGAACGCTTTCAATGAAGCTTACAGAGCGTCTCAGTTTTGTTTCGCCCATAGAAGCCAACTCTTATCATTTAACTATTTTACCGAATAGTGTAAAAGCTTAATTTTTTATCATATTTTTTATACAAATTGCTTATTCAGCTCGTTTTTTTTATTTTTGATGACGTCAATGTTAAATTATTATCTATTATAAATTATTAATATCTTTAAAGTCAGTCTATTGCAATTAATACTCAGATCAGATTAGGTAAGTGGGAGAAATTACTATAATTGTCGAAAAGTGAAAAGTTTAATAATGAAGCTTGTCGGTTCGCTTCACTCAATTCATGAGGTTCACCTTTCAAGTTTTTTCACCTTCCCGATTTGCTTCAAGTGGATTAAAACGTTTTGTCACTAACACCGCAGCCTATAGTTAACTCTGATGTGGTTTGCGATGGATCTGCTTCCACAATAGCCTTCAATTCATCACTATCGACCTTGGTCGGCCGTGCACAGGGCTTGTTCGGCAGGTCGAAATTTCGAGAAAGAAAGCGTTGAAACTAAGAACGCATTTTGTTTTCTTTTGCGACACCACCCTCATACACATCATTAATCCTCCGAGCCGTTTCTGCAGCACTGGTGCCACGGTGAAACTCGTAAATAATGCGATATTTTAAGTTTTCCATTTTGTGAAATGAGTGACGCAAAAAAAAAGCTAAAGAGAAAAAAAACAAATGAATTACGGTTTTCAAAACACAAATACATGTGTAAATAGCTGTTTAAAGTTGAATTTGGAATTCCTAACCAAAGAGGATATATTTAAGATCAAAGTGGCCAGTACGACAAAACGCCAATTTCATATGTAAGGACCTAATATTAACTATCAAATTCTTCGGGAGTTTTAGGAGCTTATCTGTGTGTTTGTTTTCGAGACCTTACCTTCATTTCGTGATCAAGGATTAACAACAAACCATTATTGAATATGTCTTTCCATAGTTACGTGTTTACTGCACCTTGATTGAAATACCTTTGTGCATATGCGTGTAAATCTATGACACTGAAACCTATAAAAAAAATACTCTATGATTGTGCCAAGAGTTTGGATAGTTATTCAATAAATACTAATATTACTAATTATACAAATACTAGCTGATCCGGCAAACGTTGTTTTGCCATACATGTGATTTCAATTTTCAATTAATTATTCGAATATTATTTAAAATTTGGTAGCGCCGTCTGTCGGATCCAATGTAAAACATTCCAAAATCAACAACTACTAATAAATTAAAAATTAATAAAAAAAACATTGTCCAGCGGACAAAATTGTATCTAAACCATTCCCAGACCTTGAACACACACAAACAATTTCATCAAAATCGGTCCAGTCGTTTGAGAGAAGTTCAGTGACATACACACTCACAGAAGAATTATATATATAAAGATTATCACTGTATAAACGTGTACTATTTATACAGCGACAATAGTTGTACGAAGTTGGTTTTACTAAGTAGCCAAACTTTTTGACGTTCCACATCATAGCGCCTAAGTTCATTCAAAAATAATCTTAAGAAAAACATATAAATCTAATAAACCAATCTTACCTCATCGCGAACTACGGGGGTTTCTAAGAAAAACGCAGTTAAATTTTCCCCGTAAGCATATAAGGAAAATTATCTTCCATTATTTATCTTTGTTATGTATTATTGTACACACGTCTATTGCACTATAGAGAGTGTTGCAGCAAAACTTTAAGTATCGGTCAAATTGCACCGTTTTAATTTAAACATTCTATTAGCGTAAGCAAACTTTGAAAGTATGTTTTACCGATTTTACACCATACCTGATAGAAATCAGCCTCATAGGATACGTCATACAATGTATGTATGACAATTTATATAACCTTTTGAGCACGAGGTTTTAGATATTGTCAAGTCAATGTAAGTGCTTTTGGTACTAGAAAGAAATATACTACTTATTCCTGTTATTCGTATAATTAAAGAAAATCGAGAAAGTATCATCGCTTATGAGGCGCGTAAAAGAAACAGAACGAAACGCGTCCTTTCCTTTAGGTCTGGTTGCGTAAATTTATTGTGATCGTTCCGGTAGCTTAAACAAAATATAGGTGCGTTAAATATTTTAATAATAACAATAGTTTACTGTATGCGATTTACCTTAAAAGTCTCAATAAAACGCACCCTGATAGTAGACTAATAAAATAAATATTGATAAACGGCTCAGCATGAACATGCCATTTGCAATAATTAAGATTATCGTTGTTTTTAATCGTGGCTAATCGGTTGTTCCTCGTGATATTAATAGCGGAGTGATTACAAAATATGCAAACAATTGCATCACATTGCGTGCATCGCACGGTGCAGACAGAGCAAAGGAATGCGTGAATGAACGAGAGTAAAATTAAAAATGTATTCACAATCTTGAAGCATCAATAAGAAGCAAAAAATAAACTCATAAAGGTACCGAGGAACCGGGAATTTAAATCTAATGTGGGATTTGTTCTTGTGAAGCCAAACTAAAAAGATGATAAAAAGAACTTTTAGTAATTAATATTGTATTAACATAAATTTTACTCATTTAAGGAAAAACACTTTATTAACGGATTTAAGTTATGTATTTTTGCAAAATTTAAATAATTACTTATTTTAAATTTTTTCCGACTACACGAGCTTACAGCGTTCGTGGTCACGGTAGACTAAAGACAAAAGGTGTTAATTGTCAAAATAAGTGTCACAGCTGCAGAGAGGTTGTGTGTTATCTGTATTTATTGCCCCGAAGTTGGTATCCACTAAAACCGAAAGGAGCTGGATTTACAGAACTGGCTCACGGTGTCCTCCATTTTCCGGATAGTTTTTCATGAGATTTTAATTTAGATATTATTGGATCCCAGCCGTTTGATAATCTTAACCCGTCTCTTCTGTAAATATAAATACATAACTTAAATCCGTTAATAAAGTGTTTTTCTATAATTTACTTTTTTTTAAATTAAAATACAAAATATATATATATATTTTTTGTTTTTTTTTTTTACATATATATAATATAAGTCCAAAAACTATTGCTCAGGAGTTTCGATACATAGTCTGTAGACAAAAATCGAGGTGAGGTATTATGCAGGTGTCATTTATTTAGAATTGTACATTCATTGTTTTTATTAAAGACGTCATCAGTGCTTATCATGTCCATTTCTTCATTCCACGCCCGAAGATAGCATTCTGATGTGGCAAAATTGTATTTTTGTGACTCGTGGTAATATGTATTAAAACACTAGTTAAGATATAGAACCCTTGTGACATTTCGACTGACCTTTTAACTGACAATATATTTAAAAACACGTATTTGTTTGTCGAGGATCTACAACAAAAAGATAATAAATTGTTATATTTATGTGCGCACACGTCGTTGTTGTAAAGGTTATTCGCATCTGCCTGTGTTGCTCGCTTATAAGCCATAGAAGACATTACGACAATATTTCAAAGAAAAAATATTAAAAGTTATAGTCACTGTCCTCGGTGGTTCAATTAATATATTTAACGGACTACAATGTATCGCAATAAACAACAGCCTTGCAGTGATAGGAATAGCAAATACATCGTAGTAAACAATCTTTTGGCACGTGTAATGCTATTCGCGATAGCAAAATTATTGCCTCGACGCTTTGTTTGTCGCATTTATCTAAAAAGTAATCCGTCTCTTTTCATCGCAGCGGGAATAAATTTCGAAACCCTAATAGTATACACTCCGCGAGTATGATGAGTGAGATGAGATCGGTTCTACACAATGAACGCTGTTATATATATCATATATCACCAAGGAGACATCCTGAAAACAAACTTCGAGTGGTTGTGGGTTTTTTTGCGGAGTATTTGCTTGTATATTGGTCTAATAGAGTTTTGTAGTATGGACTTCCGCAAGGTAACGCCTGATTCTATTAATTATGGGAACAAATTTGACAGACAGGTAGGAACGAATATTCTAGTTTGTTAATAATGTCTCCATCAACAAAGACACGACGACAAGATAGACAATAATATATAATATCAATTAATTGAAAATCAGGTCTTCCAAAATTAGAAGTGTATGTAGTTGAACAGTAGTGAGTTAAAAACCGTGCAAGGGCAAGTCTGCACACGAGTGGTCCATAGTCTAGCAAAAAAAAATCAAACCTCTAAATAAACCCTCTCAAATATTTATATTATTCTATTTTTATTATTAATAATAGCAACAGAAATATACCCTCAATGAACATCATATCATACAGACACACGAAATGCGAAGTTTCAGTATAGTGCTGTTTTTACAAGTGCGGAGACATAAAAAAGAGATCTACAGTTTCACAATGAGAACAGTTTTCTTTTTTTTCAAGAGGGAAGTGTTTTTCTATTGTGTGGAGCGTGGAAGGAGTTTTTATTTGTAAGTTTAGGTTAAGGTAGTTTTTAAACGTAACGTACCAGGCTTTAACTATTGAATAATAATACAGGTACTATTTACTGTACTTTAGTCTGCTCTGCAAATAGAATAACAAAATAGCCTCAATAAAAAACAAAGGTGTTGAAAAATAATTTATTCCCCTTAAAATCTAGATGCCAATCCTCCGCCACGACTGTCAGCGTGCGATAGTAGCTCGTCGCTCCGTTGCTGTACCAAGTTTAATGCCGCGAGTGGTAGCGTGGCATTAAGCGTTGGCCCTTTCGATAGCATTGCTAAAGCGGCTGGCGGTAATATTCTATCTGGCTCTAGTGCAAGAGATCCACCAGATTCTACAGCAACTCTAGCGCTTTCCACAGCTTCAACCATGTTCAAAGGCCCGTCCATGAGCGCTGTCGCCGCTCCTTGGGCTAAAGCAGATAAAGATTCCGCGCCCATTACGTATCGGGTGCCTGAAATAATACGTGAAACTATGAACTCTGCAAGCCGAATTCGAGCAATGTTTTGAGGAATAGATCTCGTTTGAATTTGATAATTTTTTAGCATTTTTAAATCCTCCGGTTGTCATTACACAAAATAGACTTTGGCGTATGATAATTAGAGATTTTATATATATCAGTAATGTTTGATTGTTTTAGATCATTAGCAGAGACTAATTTCACTACATGGAAAACTTTACATGGTCGCTCACTGTTTATTTGCGTTGAGTTATCAAAATAAACTTATTACATTTAGAGATTACTATACTCGTTGAAATGTATCCAATTATTCAGTGAGCTTTGAATAAAAAATGTGTATAAATAACTCACCACAAACAAATTCGTCGACCAAAATAGCTGGAGCTAGATCAAGCGGTGTGGATGGAATGTCTTGTTTCCATCCGGATGGTGTGACTTCGCCGGATCCAAAGGGGACTGATAGGCCTCTGCGAGAAACACAGCAATTAGATTCTAATTTGAAGGTACAGAATTAAAACACTAGGGAATTTTGATACAACGATGGATGTTACTAATCCGCCAAGGACAGCCCACTATTTTAAATTTTAGTTTATAGAAAACGTAGTTCAAATCTAAAGAAATTTTATGACACTGGATTTATTTCTAACAATATTCTGTAGCTCATAGACAGACTGTAGCGCATGTAAATCGTACACCGAACGATTGAAGTCTGTTCCATGCGACAGTTAAAAACCAATTAGATGGAATTTATTTTTTATGAATATAAGACAATACTCTTTGTTGTTGATTTCAATGTTGGCTTAGTAAACGTATGGTATGTATGATTATCTAACAGAACTGGTATATGATTAATAATGGTACAAACGCGCTTCATGTCATATGCGGTACTAAAAAAATACTAAAATTTAACGCAGACTGCGTTCAATTGCCTTGTAATGAAAAACTTTAATGCAAGAAAATGATTTTTCTTTCTGTTTTTCTAATAAGCTAGTTATATGTAGGCAATTGACTCATAAATTAGGCGACGGGAGAAAACTTATAGAATGAGTGAATGTATACACAAAGTGGTTATTTTTATCAATATGACTTCGGTTCCGGCATTAAATATATTATAGATAATTTATCGTGATACGATGAGATGTATTTTGCCAAGTTGTTTGTGCGTAGGTAATTCATACGTAAGAGACTCGGACGTAAATTAAACTTTATGTTGTTCAATTTCATTGATGCTATTAATTGGAGTATTTTCTTTATTTATTTCCAAAACCTATTATATACATTGGCATTAATACATCCTATGTGACAAATACATTTTCACATAACAATCCATATCATAAAGCAAAAAGAAATGAACCGTCGAACACACTGCTAGGCAATAAATCGATTACTTATTAATTTCCTATAGTCTCGTCTGTTCATAGTTTGGACTGAAGTCTCAACTCATCATGAGATAATGATGAGTTGAGACTTCAGTCCAAATCATCATCATCATAATTAATTACGCTTCTCATTTGTTTGATTGTAATGGTTTTGCCACACACTTGAGTCAATTTTGTATAAAAGAAAATATTTATAGACCCCAGCCAACATCATTACATTAATTACATAATACTGTACCGGGGATCGAAGCCAGGACCTGTAGAGTAAGTAAGTAGTCCGGCAGGGTGATTATTGCGCCAGCTGGATTGTCAATAATAAAATAAGCAACGTACGTGACTAGGGCAACATAAGTGTCCTGCGGATCCACAACAGCCAGTCCGGACGCAACACCGCTCGGCCACGATTCCGCTGCGGATATTGCTTGAGACTGCAGGTTAGCAACTACCCTGTATTATAAAATATTAAGTAAGAGAAGTAAGATACTCACATAACAAGTCGTACGCTTATTTTAAAACAGATTTTATCCTAACACTAACTACTACAATGGTTAAGAATATCCGTCTTTTTTGTCTCAAACAAACATGCGACAAAAATTACTGGACTTTCCATGGAAAAGTTTTTTCAGATTGAAACTTAATAATTTTCATAGTAGAATACTTATATTAACTTCCGTAACACATACGAAATAAATTCACAAGTATAATACAAATCCTTATCTGCACATGCGATCTATTCACAAACTAATTCATAAATAAGAATGAAAACTTCTCGCGATGTCATATAATTTCTTATACAATATGATATTTATTATATATTATCACGGAAGATTTAGTCATCAAGTATAATATAAGTCTGACTAGACCGGCGTATCGTTACGGAAGGAACGATATCTAAGCCAATTCAAAGCCAAATTCGAACGTAAAACTCTATCTGGATTAATCCTAAAGGCTCTATCGCGACAATTTGCTGGCTCATCTGCTAACTAGAAAACTGAATAACCTGTGGAATGCTTCAAGAGTGGACAGTGGAGCGGGTTGAAACGCTGTGGAGAGCGCTAGAGCTGCCCTTGCTCCGGCCGAACCAGCCCATATCCGCCAAGTACCCGCTCGCAACGCGCTCACACTAGTTAATATAAGGGAGCTCTCACAAAGCCACGATGCGCATAGCTCTGCAAAAAAGTCCATTTGTTTGAGATTAAGAATTTTTACTAATTTAATCTTTTAGAGGTTAGAGGTTTAGCAACTGTACATCGGTTGACGGTGAATTCTAGAGGTTATTTAATTTAATTATAATATGGAACATATTTTTATATTCACAAGCTGTCTTAATATTACATTTCTTCATACATTGGTGCAACGAAATATTACCAGCACTACTGTTCTGTTGTAGTGTTTGCAAGTAGTCCGCCAGTAGTGGTTCAGTCCGTAACGAGCCTGCGATATACGGTGTTATTTGCGAGGCGCCGGCTATGGCGAGTCCTGTTGAAATATTGAAGCCGTTTCTGGAAAATTATACAAATAAAAACCTATTTTCAAATAGTTTATTTATTGCTTTAAGTATGTGTGGTTAAGCGACTACACTATGTATTTTTTTTATTTATAAACGTTAAAACTAACTTTAAAATTTTACGTACCTTATTCGCAATGTATAAATTATAATATACTTAATTTGTTCGAGAATAAATTTGTGCAAAAATTAGATCATCCCCGCCATTACGTCTAGTAGTTATTATAAGCAATGGAGTATGTTAAATTTAAATTTATAAATATTAGTAATAAAATATAAAGCCTATGTATGTTTTAATCCAGGGTGTTGCTTCCTGCAACGCCCATCCAAACTTTACATTAACAGTAATTAAACTGTATCATTATATAATGTTATATTATTATATAACACTAGCTGTACCCGCGACTTCGTCCACATGGATTAGGTATAACAACATAAAAATACTTATTTTAGAAAACATGTACTATCTACGTCACTAACTCAATAAACAAAAATGTACTTTATTTATAATTATTACTTACAAGACAAAAAAGGAAAGCAGAAAAATGAATCACAATATTTTGAATTAGACTACAGAATTTTATACGTTTTTTATTACGTAATTTTATTTTATCTTTTTATCGGCGTAATAAATACACAAATATCCAAAGTTCCATCTTCCTAACACTAACAGTTTCGACGCTAGAGTGAGGACGGGCGAATGAACGGACATGACGAAGGGTTCCTTTACGTAGACTGCGGAACCCTAATAAAAGTAGCCTGATTCCTCATTAAATCAGCTACCAATCAAAAAAAAGTCCCGTCAAAATTGGTCCAGCCATTCCAGAGATTAGCCGGAACAAACAGACAGACAGACAGACAAAAATTAAAAAAAATGGCATTTTGGTGTATGTATCGTATATATATTCATATGTATGTAGTAAAAAAGGTTATTTCAATATTAAAAACAGACACTCCAATTTTATATATTAGTATAGATTATATCACGGTTAGTCGTCGTCGGAAACAAACGTTCTGATTAATTATCAAATAAAACTCGAAAAAACAGATTCATAAAAATGTTAAATAAAATAAAGCTTTATGACTAGAAGGAATTTTTGCAATAACATTCAACATACCTAGCTAAATCAATAGCCGGCTGCAATAATTTTGGCCATGGCAACGTCCCATATTTGTCGTGTAATGCTGCCAGTCCCAAAACCAATCTTGGTACAGGATCTTGGTCTAAGGAACTCCGAATACCACCCCATTCCATCAAAGTAGGCTGGAGGTACGGCATTCGACGATATTCCCAGTATAGAAGGGATCCACTCCTGAAAATATACATCACTACATATAGCACTTGTCTTATAGCTTCGGCAGATTTTATATGATGACGTGAAGTTCTCCCTCTCGCTTGATCATCATTTTGCTGGACACAAATAAATAATTTTTCAGAATGTAGGGTCTGCATGCCATCTATAAATTATTTAAGCACTTTTCTGGAGTTATAAGTTAAATTTTTATCACAGGTGGCGCTTAAATCAATACTCGAAATATAACACCTTAGTTCACCCTACTTATAATAGATGGTGCTTATAATAATAATTTTGACATGATTACACAGTAAATAATATTCTCTTAGTATTTAATTGTATTCACAATTTAATATCACTATTCAGCTATTGTTTAGAATACTACATTAAATGTTAAGTTATTAAGAAGATATTTAAGGTAAAAGGTTATTTTCTTTAGAACTTACGCGTCCAAGGATGTCCTATGCGGCGCTACAATTGCCAGACAAAATGCGCTCGCAATTGTTGCGTCTATGGCCCGTCCACCGGCTCTCATTATGCTGGTCCCGATACTGCTGCATTCCGCTGCAGATGATGAGACGGAGCCGTGAGGTACCACCTGGAAAAGTATAGTAAAACATCAATATATTGTATTTTATAATTAATTGAATCAGGCGTTACTTTGCGGAAGTCCATTGTTCAAAAACCCAATAGATGATGATGATCAGGAGATGTTGCCTCTACTCCTGATGATGCTCCGGTGTCGGAGCGAAACGTGCGTTGAGTGGTTGAGGGTTTTTCGCGGAGTACTGCTTCCATACTGGTCTATTGGGTTTTTGAATATTGTATTTTAAATATTTGAGTAATCAACAGGGCGGAGAAAAATGCAATAGGCCTTAATTGGAATTAAGCCATACAGTACAGTTGCCTTCAGCAAGTAATTACGAAATACAAAATACAAGATACAGTATTTCTGCTATTTTTAATTGAAATGCTAATTACTATTTCAGTTTGAGTTCCTTCTTGTGGGATAGGGATATATTAACTGATGTCCAAGACAGTAAAATAATTGCCGATTGAGTCTTTTCCAATACTGTCAAGTGAACTCTGCTAGTCTCGTGCTTTGATGAAATTATTCATATCCTTGGCCAAACCACTTATTCTATGGCTGGAACATCTGAGATGCCTGTGCAAGTAGTAGTATCACTCCGAAACTAGGTTTATTGCAGCTAGAGTTAGAACCTTCAGTAATAGTTATTTACTAACAAAGTCAATACGTTAACGAAAATAATTAGATCATACATGTATATCATCCTGTTTTATGAGAAAATGTTTTGTATTTCATACACAATATCAAAAAGATACATTTCAGTAATTGATATATAATGGGTTGCTATTATTATTGTTAGTATCCTTATTTTGTATTGGGTAGTTATTTCCCGTGGTCGAGCCCCTTGATGTTTTAATTTTGAACACCTTAGTGTGTTATAATACGCTTATAACTATGTATAAAACGAAAATAGAGGCTCTTTTACAATCTACTAGTAGGATTTTGTGTGAAAACATAACAAAAATACAAGGCGTTACTAATATTAGTAGGGGGAAGCAGTGTGCATAGTAAAAAGTGCGTCTATGTACTTAAGTTACTTGGTAGTCTCCGCAATATATTTGAGTGATGAGGGCGATGGTGACAGCGACTGTCAGAGTGGCGAAGGCTCCAATGATGAGCCGGGGTCCCCCAGCACAAAGACCCGCATTTGTCTGGTACTGTTTGAGTGGAACATCTTCCCGAAGCTCTACGACACCTGGAAAGCATTACGACTTATTCAGATTATTTATTATCATAAATGGACCAGCTACGATTGAATGTCTACAAGGTGGAGATTATGTGACATGATTTTTTATGATTAACTTAAAATAACATTAATTAACTTAACATTAAATCGTCGAATTTTAAGTATTTAGTTTATACATAATTCTTCTGTATTTTATCTTTAAATGAGAAAATGCACCCGATTATTTTTTTTATTTATCCGAACGTTTGTCATAAATATGAGTATGTGTGAGTTGATTTTAATTACAGACTTCATACAAAACTGAGATAAACAATAGTAGGATTTAGCTTAACTTCCGTCAAACCCGCACTAATTTCTCTTTAATTTTTCTTTTACCAAATTTTAACTAAAGTTTATGAAAAAATATATTTTTCTGGAGATACTCTGGGTTATTAAGTGTAAGAAGTCAACTAAGCTATGGTGGCACGTGAAATTTTTATTTTTAAATAAACAACTCCGATGGTATTGAAAATTAAATTCAAAATTGAAATAAACTATTTACCGTTGCCAAAGAAACCGTCGTGTTACGGAAATGAAAGATTTCGCTCCGATAACGGCATTGAAACGACAAATCGCTTCGATTTTTCTGACAGATTGTACATTCACATTGTCTGTATTATATAGTGCCCTTTTAAAGGACGAAAATAAAACACAACTAAGACTTTTATCATACTGGATGGTGAATTTCAATAATAAAATGGTAACATTTTTTTATAAACAAGTGTGAAAATACTGTTTTTTCTATGAATATACACACGGTGGTATTAATTAGGTCTTGTCGCCTCCTAAAAAGAATAACATAGTTATATTTTTAAATATTATAGAATATTTTTTTCTTTTATAAACTTTCTTTTGCAGTTTGAATATTCTGGTGCCTAATAAGTGTTATGTTTGGAGCAAAGTAATTCATACAAATAAATATTGACTGATATTTATACATATTGACAAAATCATTGATGAAAATGGACGAAACCTATAAATTCTTTCTTACTGTTTTCTTTTTTAAATATTTTGATTATTTGAATATTTTTATTAGTCCATTTCTCAAAACCAACATATTAGGGGTAAAATCGCGATAAAGAGCTAGTTTTTAGTATCAAACACCTGATTAAACAAACAAACCTACCTGGACTAGCATGATGTTCTGGACTGACGGACATAGTTACAAATTTTGATAAACTTCATAAAAACGACAATTTTCAACTTTCAAAAGCATAACAAAACACACTCGTTGTTCAAAATTGTTTTTAGATTAAATAGATTTGATTTCACCAATGTTAAACGTCTTGCGAGGAACGACCGCGGGTAACTGTAAACGAGGCGCGGGAGTCGATGACGTCAGCCTCGTTTTTACTTGGCATTCTTGTTGTACCGTCAGCAAAATGAATTAAACTTAAAAATTTCCGTGCGTATCTAGAAGTAGTGACTAATTAGTGTAAATAAAATAATATTAGTATGGTTTATTTTAAAATATAACTATATAGATTGGAATAAAATATCTGTTCCTATTACACATTAAAGGGTTTGTGTTTTTAATAACATTAACCGAGAAAGAAACATTGATAACCCAAGTGGTACTAGAATTTTTAACATCTTAAATCCCTCTTCTTTTTGCTGATTGTAACTCTTTCTGAAATATTAAAGTGTAAAAAATGCCCAAACAATGTATTCGATATTATTAAAAACGTAATTAATATGTAGACCGTACGTACGTTATAAAATTTGTCTAATTATTGATTGTATAAATATTATTGCAACACTTGCATTTCAGGAAATGAAACCTGAATACAGTATACAAGTTCTTAAACAATCTTTTTCTTTATGCAAAACATGTTTGGAGGGGAAAGCCTTAAGAGTTCTCTATCTCTTTCATATAGTAGTATAATGGTATAGGAAGAAGCGAGATAGACGATCGGTGAACGACCGCAAGAAGCGCCTGCGTTTGTGAATCACGAAGTTACTAAGGACAAGGTCAATGTTTAATCTGTTGGGAATAAGTGAGATTGAAAGTCCTTTATTTAATAATAATACTTCTTTTTTTTATATAACAGGGGGCAAACGAGCAGCAGGCTCATCTGATGTTAAGTGATACCGCCGCCCATGGACACTCGCGATGCCAGAGGCCTCACCGGTGCGTTGCCGGCCTCTAAGATGCTTAAAAGATGCTAAGATGCTTTTTAAATGAATCCTAACGATATCATAGGTAATATGCGTTACTTACTGCGTTTGACTTTTTAAATTTGGAACGAGCAAATTATAAGCAAGTGTGAGAATTTGTAGTCTATAGTAATAATAGGTTGAAAGCAATTATACGAGGAACTGCTGCTAGGAATTGAGAAAAGATCCTTTAGGCATTTACAAGGTCTATATAACATCTCAGCACTATTAATAAGGACGGAGAATAAATTCATTTGTTGTAAAACGGTTTTCTAAGCATAAAGTCCGATTTATAGCGTAATCGATCGCTCAGAGGTTCCGCGATGTGATGCGAAGGGCTCACGATTGAATCTGAGTTTACGATGTGTTTCCGGCCTTTCCATTGATGTTCTTGCATAACTGTGTTTACGGCTTTTGACGTTAACACGACGTAGATAATTGAATAGTGGTCCCGAAATTGATAAATGTTTTTTCCATATGTTATGAAGAGTAAGGCAAAATTTAAAAAAAAATTGTCTTGTCTTGTCATTGGTCTCTTAAAGAGAGTGAACCGAGTTATTATAGTATTTATAAACTAGAGTGAATTGTTATTTTCTAAACGATTAAAATCAAAACATTCCCATATCACTTATAGGACTAAGGTACACTATAAACAGTTATGTGTGCTTGTAATTAAAAACACGTTTCTAATCGCTAAACATAATTATCAGTAATCATTTCTATACTAGACCTTTTTTTTTAATCGTTACGAAGAATAATTATACCTAATATTTAACTAATTTAACGTTATTAACTTTAAATAATTATTGATTTGCATGCGGTCGTTATCAATGGATTCTTTAAAACTTTTCAACAAATATGTCTATATCTTCCGAGGGATCCAACATGGCTGATGGTGCCGACCTGTAACACCATGCTTTATAGGCAAAGTTATGTAATCACCTTCCCAGATCTTATAGATCAATACCGTCCAGTATGTTTAAAGGTACGGCGCGATGGTAGATTTGTAAAGGCACTCTTTTTATAACGTGAGGGTATCCCAGACAGTAATTTTTGACATTATTTAGCTTTAATTTATTCATTTTTGACATTACAATGCAAATGTGGCTTGGTTAAATGTGAGGTATTGTAAAAAGGTATAATCTGGGTCACCACTTGGTATATAAATAAATTACTATTATTACTTTTGTTCATCATAAATCTCCTAGAGGCTTTATACCCATTATAGAACATTACGTAATTACATCGTGAACATATGAAATATAGGAAGACCTACTGAGGACAAAAATCGGATTTATATTCGGGAAGCCCTCAAACAAGGCTTCTTTGAGCACAATATACAAATTACCAATATTGTCGATAATTTGTATATTTATTTTTTATTTATTAACGTCCAGTTTTAGGGTCCCGAAATCAAAGGATAAAAGGAGACCCTTTGCGGTCCGTCTGGGTGTATCTCATGAACCGTTATAGTTAGATATTTGTAATGTACACAGATGATGTATTTTCAGTTAAAAGAAAATAACATAAATATTTAAAAACTCTGTTCGCTCCTTTATGGTACAATACGCAATTCAAAACTCTTACTTGCCCGGTTGTTTGAGGTTTCTTTCTAGGCTATATTTCTATGTCCTGAAAATGTCTTGCGCCCTCTTCTTTTCGTATATTGTATAAAAAAATCTCTCATAAATCTGAATAAGGTGAAAGGTTAAGATGAATAAGGTGTTTTTTGTAGCTATTCTTTAAATTTTCTTCTTTCTTTCTTTCTATAGTTAAAAATAGTCGTCTTGCTTTAGACTTACCCTAACACATAGAAAAATCTATTCAACATTTCATAAACCTTCTTTCAAAATCTTATTTTTTAAACCAGGGGTAAACGGGCAGGAGGCTCACCTGATGTTAAGTGATAAACGCCGGCGAAGTAAACAGCTAGAGGGTTCACAAGTGCGTTACCGTCTTTTTAAATAACGGTACGCTATTTTCTTAAGGTGAAAACAATTATTAGTTTATCTATTATAGATATTTTTACAGAAACATTTTCGAAATTTGAAACACTGAAATGTGTCTATGGACTAAGAGTTCGAAGAATATGATTCCTACAGCTTTAGTTCCTTATACATAATAGCTTTTATATTCTTTTTCAGCGAGCCGGATTGTCGACCGGAGTATTTTTTTTGGATGATTATTTGTTGGCTCCACCGACATTGACATTGAGACAATGAACGCTGATCGCAACATCCTGATGCTCCGGTGTCGGGGCAAAAGGTACGTCAAGTATATGTGCTAATAAATTAATATTTTAGAATTATAAAAGTTCATCCGCAAATTAACGCCTGATTGTATTAGCTATATTTTAGTCTGAGTGTTTCAACTTATATTATTAAAATATATTTATGTATATAGTATATTATACTTAAAACATACCTGCTATCACCATCGTTCCTATTTGTAGTATATTGATTCGATTTTCTATTGAAACGAAAGCGAAATCTTTGAAATTCTCAAAGCAAGTGGGAGTTGTCCTTAACTGCAATATTACTAATATGATTATCACAGCTTAGAAGCCTTATATATTTATAATCCTCTATAAATAAGAGCGAAATTGAATTCACGACGCATTTTAACAAGAGTAAGTGAACAAAATGGTATATAATTTCAAAGTATACAAAAAGTGTTCTCCAAATGGGAAGATCACCCTGTATATGCCGAAACGTGATTTCGTGGACCACATTTCTTATGTTGAACCCATAGGTATGTAAGATTTGTTCGCGATCAGTTTGTATGGTTTTTTAGCATGTTTATAAACTACCAATAAATAATTCTTGTATAAACTCTTTATTATATTTGAGATTAATTATATTTTTAAGGGATTTAAGCGTAACTTACCTTTGCCGTGTTTAAAATTTCGCGTTCATCAAGTCAAACGTTGCATGATATACTCTGAATTAAGCTATGGTTTTTATTTGGTTCCTATAGTCTTATTAAAATTTAATGTCTTGTTGATATGCCTGTGACACCTTAAAATTGTGTCAAAGAAAATACAAGAAATAAAAGGGAGATATTTTAATAGTAAAGTTTCTAGAGTTTGGGCAATTATGCGGATATTAATTTTCGTTTTTTCGTATTATGTAAGCTACTGTGAGTAGTGGTCGAAAAAGGATTAAAATATGTATTTCCTTTATTATTCTGACTTTCAGTTATAAAAAAATGAAAATAAAATTTATATAATAATTAACTTGGCAATAACAGTTATAGATATGATGTTTAAGAAGCTCGATACAGCGCCAAACGATGCGGCCGAAAGCTGTAACAGCTGAAGTTATCCATCATAGCAGCTGATGGGTTGTTCCTTGTTCTAACAGATATGACTTTAATAGCCTCCATTACGATGTTGGTTCCTTAAAGTTTGTAGTTTCAAAGTACACTTTTTATTTTAACGGCGTTCGAACTGAGATGTTTTCTCTTACGTCTCGACTTTGGTATTAAAGGAGGTATATTATGAGTTAAGAAAAACTAAGTATGAAATTAAATAAATTAAGATAATGCTAACAACGACGAGTTAATTATTTTAAATACAAACGTGTAAAGCAAATATATTTTTATACAATATAATATACATGTAGCCGAAAATTCATATCTGAATCTTTGAATAGTATGAGCTAAGAGAGAGAATTAAAAATATAAGGTTTATACGTTTATTAAATTATTGTTTTCATCTTTTTTTGAATTTTTAATAGTAATAATTGTCCAGAAATATAGATCGGCTTATCTGTATTAACTATTAAGTCACCGTCAAAGGTGGCTGTCACTAGTGACAGTTAGCATCGCGACGATGGCAGCCATCTTGTTACATCACTTCAAACCGAAACAGCGCAAGCCCGCCAAATCAGCGATCATTCGTTTTAATCTTTGATAGCTACAAAAAATTCTACAAATTTTTAATATGGGTTTTCAAATATTGAAGATACTATAAATTATATTGCGATTTTACACGCGGACGTTTCTGAATTAGCGAAGAAGTGTGATTTTAATTATAATATTTCAAATGACTTTAATGGCCGTCCTACAGTTACATATTAATACGTTAGTCGTTACTTTATGATGTGCGTTTACAACTTTCTGAATTCGATTCCACGCGAGAAGATTGAGATACTATTTGGTGCATAGTTTTTTATGAAATGATATTTTTTATTATTATTTATATACTTTTAGGTTGTGAAACAAAAAAAGGTATCTCATTTCATTCCTGATTGATGTTTTTTCTTATTGTTTCTCACGAATACGTGGAATAGTGTTATAAAATGATGCAACAATTTCGTATACTTTACTAAAAAGCGCCTAATTCTAAATAATAGCAAACTGTAGGGTTGTAATTTTAAAACAATTTACGTTTTAAATAATTTAATTGATAATTTTTTACAATTTTTTTTTAACTCTTTTCAGATGGCATCGTGGTCGTGGATGAAGAATACGTGCGCGGGCGCAAGGTGTTCGCGCAGGTGGTATGCACTTTCCGGTACGGCCGAGAAGAGGATGAGGTCATGGGGGTCAACTTCTATAAAGAGCTCTACCTTGCATCGGAACAGATCTATCCACCACCTGAGAAAAGGGCATACGATTTGACACGTACTCAGGTACAATACATTTTATATTGCAGTGCAATAGAATTTGACATTTATTTTTTAATATTCTTAAATACCAAAAATTTGGAGTATATTTCTTGGCTCTATAATTTAAAAAAAAAGATGTGTGTTCTATGTTTATTTATAAGTAATTAAACTTAAATAGAAAGACACCTAAAAGCATAATTTTTCAGGCGTTTAATAAGTTAAGCAAAATATAGGCCGGATGTGAAGTATATTTATATTAATAAAACAATTCCTTGCTGTACGTAAATATAGCCTATACCGACCAAAAAAAATAAAAATACATTTGCCGGCAATCCCATGTAAGCGGTTTAACCGGACCTCTAAAACTAGTTTATCACAGCTTTATTATAATTTAACTTCATTGTCGCTTTTCGTGAACAAAGTGTTAATCCTCAAATAAATTTGATTTACGTGGCGAATGCGGCGTTAAGCCGAGCGCCAACTAATTATTACGTAGAGCGTACAGTGGAAAAATCAGAATAGTTCAATCTTATCTTCAGGGATAGACTCACCAACAGTTCTTTCACATTGAATATGTGGAATATGGCTTAACGGCTTCGCTGAATATTTACGAGTTACGCCCAGTATCGGGAAAGCCGTCCAACGTAAAAATGTATCGTCATTTGTCAAATCTCTGGTCCAGTGTAAGTTTAGTATCTCTATTGATTACTGTATTAATTTGATTAGTCGGTCAATTGCATATCAAATTTGAATACAATGCATTTAGCGCCTTATTGAGGTTGTATTTCATTACCCGCGCGCATTGCGCTTACGAAGATCGGAGACGAATCAAAATAAAGCAAAATCGGCAAAATTTTAGTCAATTTGACTTGAAATGTCAGTCGATTATTTAATAGATACTTCTTCATCACTGGCTGCAGTGATTATATTTTCTTAATACTGAATAATCTGATTGGAGTAGAAAATGTGACCTTGGCCTTGATCAGAAGATACTCTTTTCACTTTGAAGCTTTTTTTAGGCATTCTAATTAATTACGCATAATTGTTTTGTCGTGAAACGATACAATTCCTAGACTTCATTGGCTTAAAAAAGCGTTGTGTAAATTTATACTAAAAATTGCAACAAACTTGATAACAATTTAAAACGATTTACGCCTTTAATCAGTTTCTATGAAATTTCCTGTGAGTTAACTGTGTTTTTTTTTTTTTTTTTTTTTTTTTTTTTTTTTTTTTTTTTTTAGATATTTTCCCCTTTTAGGGCCAGTTTGTTCTTTATTTAATAATTTTTGCTGTAGTTTTTATTTAATAGAAAAAAAAAATAAATTTTTTTTTTTTTTTTTTTTTTTTTTTTTTTTTTTTTAAATGATATTTTTATATCAAACTCATTCACTTCTTTTACAATAATATATTTCTTATATTTCCTTTATTTTTATGTTAAGGATTTTGTTGTTCATTGGTCTTGGTTCATCCATCATTATGATTGTACAATGCCAACTTATTAGACTGACACTTTTTTTTTTTCTCTCCTTTTTTTTTGTTTAATTTTTGAGATCCGCGTTGGCCATGACAATCTTAGCAATAGGCCACTGCTGAACGGGCTACTCCCTCCCCATTCTGTCTGGTTGGGCAGTTTTGGTCGAAGCTATTGTGCTGTATATCTCTGAGTTTTGCTAAACTGCAGTTTTTGCATTTTGGTCCTCTCCTGCAGCTAGCTCCGCACAGTCGGTCCTAAGATGTTGGCCTCCGCAGTGACTACACAGGTCAGTCGGCGAACCGTTTCCGTGCCCAAAGCCAAGGCATCCGTGCCACGCGGTCTACTACTCTTAGGTCGATACGGGCCTGGCCTTTTCGCGTTGCCCCCCTGCCAGACCTTTGAGCTATACATGGCCGGCATGAGGATTTCTTGCCTTTTTTCGATATTTTATCGTTATTTTTCCGCTCATCATCTTCCGGGCCAAAGACATCTCTGTTTTGGTTTCTGGAGTGTTTCTATGTCCTCGTCGGTATTTATGTTAAGCACACCCCGGGGGACAAAAAACGGTTTTTTTTTTTTCCCCCCCCCCTCCTTTTTTTTTTTGGGCGTTTTTTTTTTTTTTTTTTTTTTTTTTTTTTTTTTTTTTTTTTCCCCCCCTTTTAATTTTTTTTTTTTTTTTTTTTTTTTTTTTTTTTTTTACATAATTATTTTGCTGTCCTTCGCCTTCCGAACTCTTTCTTCCTTTTTCCCCCCCTCCTTTTCCTCTTCTTCTTTTTCCGCTCGCTCTTCTTCTCCCTGTTTCATTCGTTTTTATGTGACAACTATTGAGTGTAATGTCACTTGTCTTGATGTTTTTTTTGTATTTGTTGGTCTTGATTGTCCGTCTTTTTTTTTTTTTTTTGTTTTTTTTTTTTTTTTTCCCTTAATTTTTCTAAAAATTTTTCTCCATTAGTTATACTTGCATATTATCAATTTGAATCGATTTACGCTTATTCTTTAGTTCTGTCATTTTCTTATTGAAATTTCCTGTGAGAAAGTCTTGAGTTCTCTTCTAGTTTGGCCAGCAGTTTGGCTTTTCTCTTTCTTTTTTTTAGTTAACTTCACTGGATCCTGCATAGTTTGGGGAGTTTTTTTTTTCTTTTTTTTTTTTTTTTTTTTTTTTTTTTTTTTTTTTTTTTTTTTTTTTTTTTTTTTTTTCCCCTTTTTTTTTTTTTTTTTTTTTTTTGTTTTGTTTTTTTTTTGTTTCTTTTAAATTTCACACTTTTGTGCTGCCTTTGACCTCGGTTTTTATCTTCGTTTCAACTCCCCTGTCCAATTGTATATTGATTTTTTGTAGTAATGCCCTTCACTTCGGTATCTCTTGATTTATAGCTGTTTTTCGTGTAACATACAGTTTCCGGTGCGCCAGGCTCAAAAGTCGGAGGATGGGCCCTCCCCTTTCCCCCCCCCGTTGGTTTTGGGGGGGGGGGGGGAAGGGGGGGGGCCCCCGGCCCCCCCCCCCCCCCCCCCCCCCCCCCCCCCCCCCCCCCCCCCCCCCCCCCCCCCCCCCCCCCCCTTTTATGAATCTGGTCTTCACGGAATCCATGACCGGAGAGTTAGTTGTCGGCTTTTGCCTCCTTTACAGGTGTTCTGAGGCCAAGTCTTGTGCAAAGATATAAAATTTTAATAGTTAATTTCAGTAATAATCTTCACCAGGATTGTCTAATATCATATATTAACCTAAGGTCTACTCCCCAAAAGGGTAGTAGCCGTGTCAATTACTAACCTAAGGTCTACCCCCAAAAGGGTGGTGACGTTCATAAATACTAGTAGGGTTCCCCAAAAAGGGGGGACCCTGTCCTTAGACTAATATCACAGCCCAACCCTTCAGGAACGGTGAATCACCTTGTCATTTTTGTTTGCGCGCGAATGGCCCCTGTCCCTCGCCTATATATTGTCGTGTGTGAGTATATGTGTGTGTGTGTGTGCCCATGCCCGTGTGCACCTCTCGGGGGATCCGCTGTAATCAGCGGAGTCGAATGACGCGCCACACCTTTTTTTTTTGAAAAGGTTTTTTTTGGGGGTTTTTTTTTTTGTGTATGTGTGTGTTGATCGAGATGTGATTATCGACAGCACCCGTCTTCTCCCCAATTCACGAGGGTTTTGTTGAGCCGTCACACTTGTGTGTTTGTATGTAAAATGTGTCTGTGTGTGTTTTTTATAGGATATCTATGTGTGTGTGTGGGGGGGGGGGGGGGAAACTCTCTCTCCCCCCCCCCCCTTTTTTTGGGGGGGGGGGGGGGGGGTTTTAAAAACCCCCTTTTTTCCCCAAAATTTTTTTTCCCCCTTAATTTTTTTTAAAAATTTGGAAAAAATAAATAAATAATTCGGATTTTTCCCTTTTATTATTTTTTTTTTAAATTTAATGGTTTTATTTAATGATATAATCACTGATTTAAAATGTGTTTTTTTAAATTTATGAATTTAGGTATTTTTATTGGGTGTTTAGTTTTATATTTTTATTTAAGTTGTAAATTTTTTTTTTTTTTTTTTTTTTTTTTTATGTTAAAAATGTTGCTTTATTTACTATTTTTTTTCCTTTTTATTTTTTTTTTTTTTTTTTTTTTCTAAAGTTAAACTGTGTTGCGGCGAGAGAGTTAATAAGGGCAAAGGATTAAATAATGGCGGTTTCTTTTATTTATATTCGGTATCGGTGAAGTTATGTGGACAGATAAATTGAATTATATCGTATTTATTAAAAATAATACATTCAAATGTATGAACTTCTTCATGTACTTGTCGTCCATTATTCTGGCGTTTTAAACCAGCTTAAGGAATTAAATTTGTTACTAACCAGGAAAGACTCGTGAAAAAATTGGGACAGTTTGCACTGCCCTTCCGTCTCTCAGTGCCAGCTGGATCCCCTGGGTCCGTCACTCTGCAACCTGGGTTGGAAGACGAGGGCGAACCATGTGGTGTCCACTATTACATCAAGCTCTTTGTTGGAGATACTGAAATCGACAGATCTCACCGCAGGTAAGCAAGACAAGAGGGATATACGACGATGGCTTTCTGCCGCGCACCACCGCTATGTGGAACCAGCTGTCAAAAGAGGTATTTCCGAACAAATACGACTTTGGGACCTTCAAGAAAAGAGCGTATAAGCATCTTAGAGGCCGGCAACGCTCTGGTGAGGCCTCTGGCGGCAGTGTCGCTTAACATCAGGTGAGCCTTCAGCCCGTTTGCCCCCTGTTTTATAAAAAAAATAAAGTAATGAAAAATGTTGATTGTGCACAATTGTTGAAGGAGTACAGTGGCACTTGGCATCCGTAAGATTCAGTTCGCTCCTAATAAGCCGGGTCCTCAGCCATGCACTCTGGTTAGAAAAGACTTTGTGCTGTCTCCTGGACAGTTGGAGCTGGAACTCACCATGGATAAACAGGTAATTTATTACTACGATTTTTAAATCTTTATCTCTCTCTATCTCTACGTCTCTTCAATTAGACAAAAATTTTTGTTGTTTTACGCGATTAGTGTTTAAATTCTTCATATTTTTGACCTTCAGTCCCATCTGCGGTGTAAATCTATTCTAATAGTTGAAAATATTTTATAAGCTTAGATTAATTTAGATGAAATAAATGAATATTAAACATTCGACAATTTCTAATGAGTAATGCAAACCGGCAAACAAAATTATACAACCTGCAAAAACTCGAGGAGCTCCTCGATAGAGGAGTAGTAGTCATACCCAGAACAACCAATTATGTAAGTGAAAAGTGATCGCATTCGAGGGAATATTTTTTTTATAAATTTCAAAGCGCTATAGTGAACATTTGCTAAATAGGCGACGTATTATCTAAATATTGAGGGTATTTGGAAAAAAACCCATAGGCATCTGCAAACACGGAATTAAAAGTTGTGTATAACATCTCATATAAGTGATTATTGTAACCTTTTTTAAGAAATGGAAATATACTCGTAATACAACCGTAAGATTACAATCGAGGTCACAATTAATTTTAAAATAACTGTAATATTAATCAATTTAATGCGACCATCACGCATGACAGTGTTAGCTAATGAGATAATGATTTTAATTCAAAGGTGATATATAGGTAAAATACGTATATATAAATAAATATATTTTGACTTTGTATAGTATTGCCAGGACATAGAAAATTTTAATACATTTCACCTCAGTAGGAATAACATTAATATGGTAACTTTCTGATTACTTAAAATCAAAACCCCTTTTAGTATGGCGTCGGCACAAATATTAGTAAATATTTTATTTAAACTTATTATAGTTGTATATTCATGGCGAGACCATCGCGATCAATATAAGCATCCGTAACCATAGCAACAAGGTGGTGAAGAAGATCAAAGCCTGCATCCTGCAGTCTGTGGACGTGGTTCTCTTCCAAAACGGACAGTACCGCAATGTCGTATGTAGCATTGAGACTCAGTAAGTATTTGTTTTGAGCGCAAAGGTTTATGTCACTATTACGCTATCTTGGGTATTTTAAGATTGAAATTTTGATTCACCGCTCTCTAGAAGTCTACTGAAAGTCCTAAGAGAGCTTTAACCAAAAGAATTGGAACAATAAATCAAATCTCTCGACATCATAAAATAAGGAATATCCAGCTTTAAGTTCGGTATAGTGTGATGTAAGTAAAGTTAAGGCTGTCACAGAGATGGGTGTCCGCTGCAACCCGGGGCAAGTATGCAGAAGGTGGTGCAGCTTCGCCCGGAGCTGACGCCGTTGCGCGACCGCCGCGGCTTAGCTCTGGACGCTCAGCTGAAACGCCATGACAGCTCCTTGGCTTCGACCACATTGTAAATATTATATTTCATATTATACTGGCACATCCGGCAAACGTTGTTTTGCCATACATTTGATTTCAATTTTCAATTAATAAATAAAAAATAAAGGTTGATCGTAGAAGGGTGAAAATTTAGGATTGTGTGTACTGTTGTATCCTAAAAAAATTGAAACTAAAAATTTTGTCTCAAAAAAAAAAAAAATTTGGGTTGGACTACCAAAAATGCATATTGCCGTGACAATATATATCAAAATGTGTTTTTTATTTGTTCACTTGAAGTGACGATGTGTTTTAGAGAATTTTCTTTTATATATTAATTAGCTGACCCGGCAAACGATGTTTTGCCATAAATGTGATTTCTAGCAATCATTTTTAAAAGTATCGACATATGTTAGAATCTTTTGGAGTTAACAGACAATTATGTCTGACAATTAATTATAGACAAATAATTTGCAATAAAATAAAATCGCGACTATAATAAAAGATCTAAGCTATATTATCTCATGTTGGACCAGACTGCTCACGATGTGCCAAATTTAAGATCGGTTATAGTATAGTAGTCCATCGCGGACAAACATCGTGACAGGAGATTTATATATATTAAGATTTTGGGTATTCTTATAACGAATTTGAGATCTGACAGTCCTTTGTTTATTCAAATACATTAGTACTTAAAAATTTGTTCGTTCTAAAGATTTATGTACCAAATTCATATCCCATGAATGTTGTAGGCTTCTAGAACCGGAGCAGCGCGACGCCTTCGGTATCATAGTGAGCTACAGCGCTAAAGTCAAACTCTACCTTGGCGCCTTGAATGGAGAGCTCAGTGCGGAATTGCCGTTTATACTGATGCATCCAAAGGTAAATATTCACACACAAATATCATCTATTAATAAAAGTGGAGTATTGAAAACAGTTTGAAGTGAAAAGTTGAAATTTGGCTAGATTATAATTGCTTATAGTAAGAAGGTCTCAGCAAAAATATAAATCGAGAAAGTTTGCAACAGGAATGGATTAAGGTGCTTAGAGCTTAGTTCTAATTTTATTGATTTTGTTGTAAAACAAAATTATACGTTTTAGTTCAACAAAATATATTTAAATGATTTATTATTTGTAGCTACGATACATAATAAACCGAAATCGTCTCGTTACACAGTCAATTTATTCCTAAAATAATTAAACGGTTCTGTATTTTTTACAAATGCATCTGCATTTAGGCATGCTACGAGTGTGTGTTTTGAATGAAAAGCTAACGTGTCAGAGTTTACAAATAATCTAAACTTTTTGAAAAATTAAGCAAAATATATAGCAACGCAAACTATGGATGTTTATGGGTTGCGACTGTTGCCACTTATGGCATCTGCAAGCTTTAAAAACTTAAAAAAAACCTATCTATATACAGCTGGGAGTAACTCGTTTGAATAGTAAAACTTCGAAAACCTGTCTCCCCTCAGCAACATTGTGGACTTATTCCAATACAAACAGATAGCGAGCGATTGGGTGTCAACAGCGTCCAACAGATAACTTACAAAAAGAGAGGTTATTAAGATTTACGTGACTAATGATCACTCTCTCTGATTGCGCTCGATAAGTTAGGTCGGTTAGTTCTGTGCATTAAAACTTATTTTTGTGTTAGTAATTCTGATATAAAAGATGAATTATTAAGGTTCAATGAAGAGACGATTTCTAATCCTATATGTGGCGTGTTAGAGAGTAAGTATCTATAGATAGTGGTTTAAATTATTTTCTGTTATCGTCAAAACGCGGATGTATCGCAAACAATCACTAATATTTATGTGAATGTAAATTGAGATTACTTTAGTTAATTAAATCATAAATTATCAAAAAATATGGAAGTGTATGTTATGCTGACGCGACCAAATTTGCCTTCAGCTGTTTTCCTCGCAAAGTTGTGATGTGTTATTATTTCAATTACATTGTTCATGATGTATACATACGGGCTACTCCCCTTGAATTTCGCTCGAGGTTAGATCCAATTACTTTTCCAATGATACCTAAATAGCCGTAATCAGACGATCTAAAGTTCGCAACTTGGATACAACCAAGAAAGTTGCGTTTTAACTAGTTTGTAAAACAGTATTGAGTTTAACTTATCTGTAGATCGATTTATTGTGAGAAAACTAAAGATTACGTTTGGATAGAAAAAACATTTATTTTGTGCCTTCAAGTTTATCATTATATCGGTTAGACATTACCTTAGAAGTAGAATCATAAAAGTGCCCTGGGTTCAATTACCGAATCAGTAATTGTTTTTAGACCGATAAGGCTTAACCGACTTAACCTACAACATGAGACTTCTTCAAATACATCTTGGAAAATTTATCGGAATTTAATATCAAAAAAGTGACTTTGTTTATGTTAAATCTCCTAGTTATGATAACATAATCCCTATTGATAATAAAATTTATGTGGCCAGAAACTACGTAGCGTAACTATTGGCTTAAGTATAAATATAATTATGAGTAAGCTTTTCATAGAGCTTATATCATGAGCTCTATACGCAATTCTTTCTTTGAAATCCTAAAATTTTCATTGAATTTTTAGTAAGGCGTATGTAGGAAGTAAAACAATCGATTGACCCTACGCTCTTCACGCCACGCTCTGTAGTAATTGTAGTTACATAATAATACATTTACATTTTAACTTACCCTCTTCAACTGTATTCATAATGATATATTAGAGAGATATTTTATATACTCCCTGATTTACTCTCAAATAAGTATAGTATTTTTCTGGAAAAGTAATTTCTGCAAAATATTATAATTGTTGAATTTCATCGTCCACATAAACAAAGATTTTATTATTAAAATAATATTTAAAATCTTGTGACATTGTGACTCAGACGGGTGACACCTGTATCTGGCGTCTAGTTGTGTGACACCAATTAAATAATTCAAACGCCTTTGACATTCGCGTAGACCTCAACAAAAAGGTATATCACCTTTCATAGGCTTTGACTTTGAAAAATCCTTTCTGAACTTGATATATTTTAAAATTACAAAATTGGCTTTGGCGTACCATATATATGAGATAAAACTCGAATGAGAGTGAAAATATGTTTCAAAACTTCAAACAATAATTATATTTATTATTTTTTGGAACCCTCCTTTATTTTTGTATCGAAATTTTTATATCCATCACAAATAAAATGTAGTAGGTACTCTAAAACTAAACGATAATATTATCCGCTAAAATATTTATATTAAAGTATCGTAATATTCAAACTATTTGAAAGATGTAATCACATATTTTAAGCTCGTTTCTGATATTTTTAATTTGCATCGCCTCTTAGTAAATTCTATATAAATGTTCACAGTTTTTGATTACTTATCAGTCTCACATATATTATATATCATATATTGTATGTATTATTATTGTTTCTATTGCCAGGAGGGCCGAGCTAAGCTGGTGCAAGCGGACAGTCAGGTGGATGTAGAAATGTTTAGACAGGACACGGTAATTCACCAGGAGAGCATTGATGTTTACTGATCAGTTGCCATTTAAGACCCGGGATGTGCTTTACTAAGTCACTATTATGATGGCCGTAGGGCAAATATATTTCTTGATAATCTTAATGCAAAAAGTGGTAATTTAATTTAAGTAGATTTTCCTTCCATATTAATTTTACATGTTACTTCTATATATGTTAATTTGAGGGATAGTCGTTTAACCTCTTAGGAGTTAATACTGGTATTATGTATTTCCCAAAGTTTTGCTAGTAATGGTCGAAAGCTTATGTTTGCTGAAAAATATATACTATTTTATTTAGCACGATGTTTCGGCTGTAAATTAAAAAAAAAAATGGGAATTTTATTGTGCCTTCAAAATTCTAGTACCAAGTAATAATTATCGAAGAACAGTATTGCAGAATTTTGTCAATATATAACTATTTTAGATGTAAGAGAGTTAAAGTATATTTTAGTTCTATATCACTATTTATCAATGTCAATCTTTTAAAATTAAATATATTTTCAAGCTGTTTGTCTTATTTATATTCAAATATAGAATTATACATCAAACCTTTATCTATAATTTACCATAACTAAGTTTAAAGGACATAAGAAAAATATACCTTCTTATTTATACCGTAGTAACTCTATTTAGAAAGAGAATGCAAATTCTCGATACAGTGTGAATAATTCAGTCGCTATGAGTTGACCCTATCTACAATATATTAATTTAGATTCTGATGTGAGACGGTATTTTATAGAAAATGAGTCGCAAGGTTCAAGGAACCGCCATATACTTATGTCGAGTTTAAATGGTTTGTTTGTATACAGGAATTATTCCCTATAATTTATGATTGAATTACAAATGTGGGGTTCACAGGATTATGCAGTCTTTCCTATACTAGTTTGAGATGGTATTAACAAGAGACGATCTTGCTGGCCATAGCATTTTACGTTAACTAAAAATTAAATTAAATTAGTAAGTACTAATTATTAAAAATTAAATTAGTTAAGTTTAAAGCCATGTCTATATTAAAAAGAGTCTGTGTTTCTAAGATATGGAGATAGACAGAGCGATCCAGTGAGCTTTCTATGAAGACGTCGCGCTTAAATGCATAAATATGATTTCCCCGACTCATGTAATTGATTGTCTCGTAGCCGCTCTACAGCCCCTTACTCAGTCACAAAAGGCCATTAATGCTATTTCGTCGCAAAAACTCCACCGCAAAAGACCTGAACAATAAATTTTGCATCGTGCAATTATATTTAAGCGCTCAAATTACAGAACTCCAAGTGTAAGTTATATCCTTAACACAACAAAAAGCATCCATTCAAATGATACTTAGCGCGAGTGTGCCGAAACGACAGTAAAAGCCTTTACGAGCCTTGACGCCATTATGATTCATTTGCTTCATATACCCTAACGACTTCGCTAAAGGTGTAGCTATACTGTCAACAGGAAACGGAAACTGTTTGGACCGTGAAGCGACTTCCGGGCAATTTATTTAAAAGTGTTCTTAAAAGATCTTATCGATCGCTTTATGTTATTGTTTTATGTATCTGTGCAAACTACTAAACTATTCAGATTTAGATGGAATATGTTTTTTGCATCTAAAAAATTTAAAATAAAACCAGTGTTTGTTATAATAGTTAGTTAGTTTTTTAAAAGTTATGTATATATAAGAAGTTTTATTTATTTAGCATTTATATTAGGTGTGGTAATGGTTTATATCAGCTGGAAAGTCAGCTGTATATAGATGTATAGATGAGTCCTAAGGTGAGGGTATACATCAAATGAAATAAAACAATGTGTACTTCAAGACAACCTTTAATCCGTCCAAAATAAACAACAATAGGGCGAACTCTTTGAGTTTTAAACTTTATATTAACAAATCACTTAACATTAGCTAATTTATTTTCTATTTGATGAGAGATCTTGTTCGATGATAAAATAACAATTAAAAACAATAGATATGTAAATGATATGCAATATCTTTTTAAAATTGGAACAGGATTTTGACAAGAGAAAACTGTTGATTAACATCCAATTCTAAAAACTAAATAGCCATTAAAAATAAATTATTCCATTTTCAAAATTTAAAATTTTATTTTATCACCGAACCGTTTGAAATTCGAATCTATACAAGATACATCATGCGTCCATAACGCTAGTTTACTCTGCCGATAGTAATTCTTTAGCCTCATTATTTACAATCCCACAAGAATTATCTAGTTATATTTTACACTAGAGACACGTAAAAAAGTGGCAAAGATTCAGTCACTTACATCCTAATATTTACATAAAATTTATTGTTTGATGGCTATCAACGACTGAGAAGCTTTCTCTGCTGATTCTTTAAACTTCTAGATTTGAAAGGGACTGTAAGGGAAAATTTATATGTAATGTATGTTTATTACCTTTGTTATTAACTGGAATTTGTTCTTGGTTTGGACTACAAATGTTGGTATAGAATAAAATAACATATCCAAATTGTTTATAAAACTAAACGATTGTTGTATTCACTATTCGTTGATATTCTAGCTTTCTTTTCGTTGTTAATTGCTTATAACCATTAGATTTAAGATCTTTGCCAAAATCATATCATCCCAGACGAGGATCAGCCATCGAAAAACGAATGGAAATACAGTTTAAGAAACATCCGATCACGAAATTCGGAAAGTTGATTTTGAAATGCACTCGATAAATGAAACGTAAAATCGCTATTCGGTTTAACGTAATTAAAGCTGTTTGAAAGTTTCTGTTGCACTTCAGATTCGTTTGTGTTATATGAAAAATCAATAGCGAACATTGAAATCGGATATTTCAACGGAAATTTTGCAAACATCATTTTTGTGACTGTCGGCGCTCGGAACATCTTTCGTGACGCCCGGATAAAATTAAAGAATACACTATCAAAATAATGTTACCACTTACATTACTATACATTAGAGAGTTAGGCCTGTACATACCACCGCATAGATTTTCCGCACTGCGCTCTGCGTATCAGACAGTAGGTACATCGTATCGTAGGACGTGTTTACAATGTGTTTTAACATTCAATATGTGAATTTTCAATCAAAACACTTGATATTAACTTAAAAAGATCAAGTAACTTCTATGGCATCATACAAAAACAACAGATAAATATGATATAATTTCACTTTGCTAACGATATGATACTCGATATGTTAAAGAATTTTCCAGCTTCAATATCCCCGTTATTAAATATATTTCGTTTTAATAATATACAAAAACATTAAAACGTTCGCGTCCAGTTTTCCTCAATTATTCATAAAAATTAAGTCCTATCAAGTAAAGTACCATTAAACTGTGTTCATTGATGCTTATAAAAAGCAACTATTAAGTTGTAAAAGTACTTAGGCCGATTTAGTTTTTATGAATAAGGGCGTAACAAGTCTTTTGACGCGATGATAGAGACGGGTTCTTCATGATAAAAGAGCTATAACTAAAGAGTGAAGATTTCTTATTGCGTGCAAAAATTAACAGTACAATTATACTTCTGCCAACTGTCAAAAGGTTCTTGTGTAGCATTTGGAATACATGAATTTCAGGGGATATTTATTTTGTCAGAGTTACGATAAAAGTTAAATTTTGATTCTGTCTATACATTATTGTTACCCAGCTAAAACTCTGATTTAAATATTTTATTTTCATGTACACCAATATCACCGCTACAGATAATGAAACAATCAAATCGAATTTTATCGTTAAATCGGAAAATTATTAAAATTACACAGCAGCGCGGCTGTAATCCATTTGTATCTTGTCTTTGTATTTCTGGGTCACGCTTATCGTTATAACGAGTTAGATGAATATTGGTGGCGATTCTGATGTACACACTCTAAACTAAAAATCTCTAAATTTAGCTATAGACCTGTCAAACAGTCGTAGAGAGCGTAACCTATTCTGTATATCTCTAAATTGATAGCAATAAGGTTTAAATTGTCAATGTAGAAATATATAGAATAGGTTACACACGTTTGACAGGTCTAAACCTAAATTTAGAGATTTTTAGTTTTAGAGGTGTACATCAGAGTCGCCACCATGAAGACGGCAACAATTTCAAATTTTTATATGACGTGTTAGTCCAGACTGACAATTGACATATGAATATTTGACGTTGGCGTTTAATACAAGTCAATGCATCCTCCTTATTCACAACTCATTCTAATTGTATTCTTATCCCAAGTACTCTTTTGTCTATTTCCATAAAATTGTATTTATGTAGTGATAGAAAGACAGACGAGTACTTAAGTTAAAAAGTCGATAATAGTGACTTTTATAAAAGGGTAGCGCGGTATTGAATAAATACCTCATTCTAAGAAGAAATATTTATACACATGACTCCGGTATACGATTGTCAAGTAGTTTCTCCTTAATGGCGTCAACGTTGAGATCCGTAGCAGGTGTATGTGAGGACCTGAGAGAGGCTGAAGCACTCCTGCCGAGGGAGACAGCTGGGACTGCGGTTCTGGCACCCCAGGTCCAAGACGCACCTGGGCCGTTGCAAGCCTGGAATTTTCAATAAATTTCATTGAAACTGATTATATTTCGATTAGTTGTTGTCTCTTATGGTGCCGCAATTTCATAGTATTATTATTCAAAGGCTTATGTGATATAAACATAAAAATTGTGTTTGTTTTCTGATTTGTATATATGAACTTCATTTATTCACTGTAATAGGATTTCAATGTCTAAATAGAAATAGAAATATTTGGCCTAATAGCAGACTATTTCATACATATCTCTCCAACTGCTTAAGCTTTGTTGTGAGTTGAATTAAAAAAAAGTAATGAACATTAAAGCAATTAATCAATGACAAATGAAAATACAGGAGTAAATTGCAACATTGTTTTCTGTAACATATACTCGGTTAATTTTTCACCTTAACTATCATTAGTCAACCACATTGGAGCTAGCAAGCAAGCGTTTTTATTTATATACAATTTTATACAATCGAAATTTACAGATTTTAATTAGATATGTTTAATAAATACTTCATTGAAATTCTCATTTTAACAATTATATTCAATTTTAAAATAGATTTATCGATAATATTAAACGAGGATTTCAATTAAAAGAATAAGGTGATAATGTTTTTCAATATGAATGTTTTCACCTCGAATTAAATTTTGTATATCAGAAGTCTCGAAATAGGCTTTAGTTTTCGTAGCCTTCTCCCAAGTCCACCTCAAGGGGTGTGGACAAAAGGACATCGTGATAAAACTATCGCCTTAATTAAAAAGCGCCCTCGGCCGTCTCAGCGACACGGTTAATCAACGAACAGGTGGATTTATCGCTTCGAAAATCACGGTTAATATTCCTTAAGATTAAAGATTTACTTTGAGAATATAAAATCAGCTATCAATATTGATTGCACGAAATCCATCGCTCAAATTTCCCCTTCAAGATTTGACTAATGATGCTGGGTCTATAATATTTTTTTTTAATATTCATTTTTATCTATAAAATAAGGTTGGCCCTCGACTATTGCCGCAACTGCGATGGTAGATCGAGATCAGAGGCAGAGACAAGAGACTAGCAGACTCCCTTAAAGGCCGGCAACGCGCCTGTAAGCCTCCTGGTGTTGCAGGTGTCCATGGGCGTACGCACTAGTCTAAGTGACCCATCTGCTCGTTTGCCCCCTGTCTCATAAAAAAGGCAGTATCAATTGTTATTAATGTACGCTTGAAATACACCGACTAAGGCGGCAATATATCATTTAGACTAAATACAGATACAAGTCCTAAATTAGAGACAATATTATTCTCAAAGATATAAGAATAATATGAGTGTGTCGATAAGCTCTATTAGTATTTTAGGTATTATTAGCTAATGTGCCTTTAATTCCGCCAAATGAATTAAATGTCTTGCTTAACCATAATTATCACAAGTTCTGTAATCGTCATGACGTAAACTCTATCTTTACTGCCAGAAAAGTACTCGCGACTTTAAGATGTTATATCGTGAATGGGTCATAAAGAAGTTATTGGGCATCATAAAGATACCAGTGGCCACTACGTACTGACGGTCTCAATCGAACTCGTAAAATTGAGGATCTCGAATGACTGACTGAGCTTATTTTAAAGGCCCACTCAGCTGTAAAGTTTGGGAATGAATTCCGTCTGAGACCACAAGATACAACCTTTATAACTTGGATTGGTTTAAAAATTTTAACAGACCCATGAGCACCGCAATGCAACGCCAAAAGTCTACACCGTACATGTTAAAATTGTCAGACTATAATCCATCTGTTATAGTCCCATTACAAAGTTATGGATTTTCTTTTATTGAAAATTAAAACAAGAAGTAGCACATTGTATCTATCATAATAAAAAATCGCAATGTATTCTGGTAAGATAATTTAAACTATAAAACTACATAAACATAAATTTTTTTATGTAGTTTTTGTTTATGTCGACATTTATGTTTAAGCCAAGCTCTTAAAAATAACATTCCGATTAAAACAATTGACAATCGTTCAAAAGTTACAATGCACCATAAACGAGTCTATATTTTACTAAGATTTACTGGGGATAAGCCACAGACTCGTACAATAAAGGACAGCGCAGTTCACAAGAATTAAGTCGTATGTAAAACCTTAAATTTATTCGTTCCAATATTAAAGTAAGTTAAATCCAAGAAACGAGCGAGATGTCCAATTGATTTGTGTGTTTAATTTCCCAAGTTTGGCGTGAACTATTTTATATCTGTGGATCACGCACTAAAACACTAAAATGCATCTGCTACGCCAATATCGCATCCATTATTACAAATTTCCGCCATACATTAACGTTACGATTGTTATTTTAAAGCTGATATCTGTATTTTGCTGACAGGATAAAATATATTTCAAACGCACAAATATTATAAAAAGCACCGCAGTATTGTTATAGGTATGGCGTAGCAGATTTGGAATTTCGTAATTGGAAAAGGAAAAAGTTGATTTCAAATCTTTTTTTATGGAAACATTGGTGAAGTGAATCATAGCCATTTGTTCGTATGCTATGCTTCCATGGCCGAAGCAATTATGATATTAAGCAGCATACCTTAAGGAAGAACTTTTAATGAATCAGGTGCGAAGACTAATTCGCTCTGCGTTCAGTCACCACGGAGTTTAATGTGCTAAGTGTAATTCAAATCCCGAATTTCATTTGGCCTTAACTCAACCGAGTTACCGAACGATATAGAATAAGTGAATTTTTGAACAATCTCGTCAAAAGCGTAATCAACGAAGGTTAATGAGTAAGTACGTAATTAAAAATAGCTCATTTATTTGAAGTTAAAAATGTCGAAAATGGAACAGCGTTAGTGCAGTCGAAAATTATTTGTTTACCTTAATTATTTTTAATTATAAAATTATGGATAGAAAGGAATAAAAGAATGGCTAGCGCGTTTTTAAGTTCCAAACCAAAATATTTCACATATTTTTATGATATTTTGATAGTACGTCAATCTTAAAAAAGAAATTATAGCCCTTAAAGCTGTACGTCATGGAAGCGCCAAAGCGCTTGATTGGTGCGTTATTAAATTAAGAGAACCTCAGAAAATTTCCGGTCGCTACCCTATTTTTTTCTTGAACGAGTCTTTTGTACAACAAAGGTAGCCTTTGTTTTGTTACCCCAGTAACAAGCACTTATACTTAATTTTGAGTCACTTTTACGAATTTCCTTTAAGATATTACGAAAAATGAAAGCCAGTGATAAAAACGTACTGAGATCCCATAATCCTTTTGATCCTGGATTCCACTTTATTTACTTTTTCTTGACCGATTTGAAGGTTGTTTTATTATTATATATGTGTTAAACATTTAATATTGTGTTGAGAGCAATTTTCTATGGTATAAGGTTTATTTTAGGATGCGTTTGAATTTGTGATTTTTGAGGATGTATTAGCAAAAACGACAAATAATAAGATTAGTTAGTAAAACGATCTTATCATAGAAATGTGTAACTATGCAGGACGAAATAGTTCTCAGCCTCGGAGTCCCATTTTAGGTCGCAGTAAGTAAGCACTGTAGTCTGTTTACTTACAGGTGTAGACAACGGTGCCGGTGCATTTCTATTTGGCGATGATACAGCTAGACACGGAGCACTGGACGTTTCGCCTGAAATTGAAGAAACATATTTAATCTCGAATACCACTCAGCAATGTTAAAATATTTTCGTCTATATTAAAAATAGTAGTAAAGAATCTGTTAGATAGAACAAGCGTAGCCGGATGCTCGTTTAACTCGTCAAACATTCGATGTAGTTGCAAAAGTAAGTCTAAAAGTGAATAAGTAAATGGTATGGATAAATCTACAATGGAACGAATCTGTAGAAAGCACATGAAAAAGACTTTCTGTTAATGCAAATGTAGAAAAAGCCTGAAATCAGATTTTCTTCAAACAGATCCGCGGTCAACAATTAACCATCAAAATTTATTACTGTTTGCCGTTGGAATGGGCTGCATAAATCTTGTACGGTTTTCTTGCAGCGGGCTTTTCCGAGAAAAAAGATTGATTAATGAACGTGTAAGGCCAAAGCGACAGATTAAGCCTTGGGATGTACGTAATTGTAGATTTTGATGTGGGCACCCGGTCATAAATACGATGCTTCATTTGGAAACTCCTAGTATTTCCAATTTCAGATGTGGCTTTGTGCCGTTGTAGCAACTACGTCACTTGATCGTCTGGCATAAATTTAACGAAACACGTAGTTTCCTGTTCGTGTGTTATGAAGTTGATAAAAGAATTGATTTCTTAAAATTAAATAGAATGGCTGCCATTCAAATTTTAAGAAATCAGTGAATATCTTTGTCACTAATGTCACAAAATTAAAATTATAGCTGAATAGATTTCATTAACACAACTAATTATTTATTTAATAAGCTTAGCATTAAGGTAAATTTTCTTTCATAAGAATTTATAAAACCTACTGAAATACTATTTCGTGACGAACCGAGACTTTAAATCGTGGTATTAAACGATTTAATCAAAATAACCATTCACAATGATTAGATATTCAACACGTTCTCAACTTTAATTAGAGGACTCAATCTGAAAATACGCTGTCAAAATAACAAGATTCGTAAGCCTTGATTGATCAGGAGCGTGTGACAAATAATTAATTGGAGTCTCTTGCAGCATCACGCCTTCATTAGACGCCTCCGAATATTGGATAGAACCGAGAGCCTTTTTGCAATCAGCCCTATCGAGCCAACCTACAACTTATCTGTGATTCCTCTTTGATCGAAATCTTTTCATTACATCTTTAGATACCTTGGTGATTCAGGATAAGAATAAAACGGTCAATCAAAATGATGATTATCATACGTTTAAGATATTTAAGTTTTAAATTAATGTAGTTGGACATCCGTATGTTTTATGAAAGTTTGATAGATCAATATTGAATTTACTACTTCAACTTATTATTGCAAATACTAAATAAAAAAACGAGCTACTGCGAGTTGAAGTCGCACAAGAATGAAGCGATAAAAATAATTTGTTTCATGTTTGCATTTTTTAAATTTATTTCATTATATTTGTAGTAATATGTCATCTGTGAAAGTTAATGGTCTATCTCAGTTTATTAGATACTGCCTGAGTTACAGACGGACAGCGAAGTCATTTAATCCTTTAGGTAAGGAACTGTGAAAATGAACCACGAGCTCATGAAATAAAATCTTGTAATACCCGCTGTACGCCTCGGGTAACTCACACTACATTTGTAGCGATTACATTGGCCGATTAATTCAATATCGGTTTTTCGTGCACAGATCAAAGGATCGTGTTGTACACACGTCTGTGTCTAAGCTCCATATTATTTTCACGGAAGCAGTGTTATTTTAGGGATTGTTATTTTATAGATTTTACTTTTGAGAACGTTTTGTCTAAACACTGAATAGGTATGACTTAGTCTGCACGTACATAAGTGTTTGTGGCATTGCCATGAATAAGTAGTGTCAACGTAATGTATGTCTTAATGAAAAGCTAATAAAATTTAAGTTATTTTTTTATATTTTATTTAGCATTGTGTATCTCTCTTCTGTCTACTTGCAAAACATTGATACATCTAGAGATGCAGAATATAATATGATTTTAACTTCGGACATTGCAAAACATTCAATGTATAGAATCAGAATAAAACACGAAGAAATAATAGTAAATATAGTTAACACTGCATTAATGTTCTAAAGTTTGAGCAAATTATTTTCCTTAATAGCCGAACTTATGTAATGGCTGTTTCTATTGTACTAAGAACACAATTAAATTAAAGGCTTTTTTATTCTATTTTATATATAACTATTAAGTGTATGTCTCTATAAAAGTGGGTGGATGGAAAATCTATAAAGCGACTTGGTCTTTTGAAATACCCAATTCGAATAGATTATTGCTTCACCAAATATAGAACGCAACATCTTCGAGTTGTTTGCGTTTTTGACTTTACACTAAATTAATATTTAAGCTAAAATAATAGAAATTGTAGAATTTGAAATGTAATATGTTAGTATTTACGGCATCGTAACTACTACAACTTGTATTCTGGGCTGTAAATAACACTGAACTGCCGATGCCAGGACCACGTACGATTATCGTATTTTGGGCTTACTATCTACAAGAAGCGTTGTTGTGTCGAAATATTGGCGTTCTAGCACTAATTTTAAACTAGTTTTTAGTTACATTTTGGACAAAGTATTAATCTAAGGAAGATATGAAAAATATTTTTACGTTGGGTGAAATTGATGGAAGATTGCTATTGGTATATAATATTACATCATGCACGAGCGATGTCAACCTTAATGCGGTTGAATGCTATACTAATATTTTTAACGGCAGACTTTTTATAAACACGAAAAATCACGTTATACGGATATTAAATATATACGTCATTAATTGAGGTTAAAGTGATTTATTTACATTATTAAATTGAGTTAGTCAATGGAAAACTGTAATAATGCTGTAGTACAATTGTAGTACAATCAAATATATCAAAGTTCCTCATGAGTGAAGACCATATAATAGATATTATAGCTATGGATAGATATGGTTTCCTGTACACTTTCAAAGTCAAAATTAAAAAATCCTGAATCATATCAGGCGTTGACTTTTAAATACTCATTTCGTATTCGGATTTTGGTGTGCACCGTTGCGGACAGCGACAATGGAGGCCCCCGGCATGTTTTCAATTGCTAGTGTCGCCCCTGAATATTCAGAATGTCCTCAATATTCATGAAGCGGGTGCTTTATCAAAATATTTTTCAATAAACTTCTTCGACGCCTGTCGCAACGGATTTGTCTCATCGAAGGTGATCTAATTGAAGGGTTGTATTACCCTTGTAGGTTTTCGTGTTATTGAGGCTATGTTAGATGTGTGTAGAAGCTCTAGAGAATCTTACGCAATTCAAAATCTTAATATCCAATTAAGATATGTACTTACGATAAAATAGTGCAACCTCTTACGACTGACTTTGCTCTAATTAAAGCATAAATAAAGAAAAATAAACTAATACTTAGATATAAGGTTGCTTGATTATATATAACTGAACACTACAGTTTTTTGTTGTTTGTTTTACTTTCAAAAAATGGTGTGAACATTGGGTGAAAGAAACAAAAATCGAGACACAAGATAAGATTTAATAAATGAGAAGCGATCAAGAGCTTTTTGTGATATTAAATCAAAACAATCAAGAGTGTTTGTATCGCGTGATGGCAGCGCAGGCGTTCCGCAAACCGCGAATTTCGCGTCATTCGCACGGCCAGCATTAAAATTTTCACAAGAGGCGATGCGGTCTTCGCTCTCCACATAAATCCTATGATACAGTACAACAACTGCTAGAGAATAAATAATTTATAGTATTTTGAAGAATATACGAACAATACTACAGTTAAATTCTACTAATTTTCGTGGATTTAAATACTGTATTTTATGGATGTAGGTATTACACAATCTATTAATATTTATCTAGTTCAAACTGAGGTTTAGATATGCAATTAAAAAGCTAAACTGGTTTAAGTAAATTAATGTACACACAATCCAATACTTAAGAAACCTGTCATTTGTTTTATTTTCGATTGTTTCGATAACGATAGTTTTAACGAAATTTATACCAGTTTGTATAGTCTTTGGTGGCCTAGTACATAAGGAGTATAAAAGAGTCTAGATTATGATTATATATATATATATACGTGGATCTGACTTTTACACAATTGAATTCCTTTTTTCACCACTGTATCTTTTCACCTCTATACACATTTAATATGGGAGTTTTTATTGGGGCGGGAACATTCATTACTGAACAATTTATGGGACGGCCCGGCCGGCGTTATGAATATGAGATGACCTTTAATTTGATCGGTTGTTAAGTTTGAATCCCGTACATTTTGGTGTAGATTGATTATTTTCCCCTTTTTGATGACGCAGTCTGTTTTTGAGTGTTATATTGTAAGTTTGGAATTTCTTCTTGGTTTGATTTGCTATGCACTTTCTTATAAACATCGTAACTAAACGAGGTATAAGGCTTAAGAACTTATTTTTAATAGAATCGCTCTTCATAGCATTAGACTTTAATCTTAAGCTATCGTAATTTATCAAGTCCCAATATATAATTAAAGTAAAAGTAATTTTTTTTAATTTATCTCGACATAAAATCCTTACGTTTGATAACGATAATTGTTAATATATTTGCTTTAACGAAAACATTTCGACTAATGGAAAAGCAATTTCATGCGAAAAATGAGCATTTATGGAATGATATTAATATTAAGAACGTTTACATTTGACCTTAGGATTCTATATTCTTTTATGTATTCAGGTCTTTAATGAGATTTTCGGATTTTTAGAAATTACTTAATATAGTAGACAAATAGGCTTCGTTTGCCACTAAAGTTTTTTATTCATTGTTACTGTTTATAAAACATATTTTGAGGAATGTGAATAATATTTAGTGTTGTTCATAATTTACTTTTTTTATTTTTTTTCATGCAGTGAAAAATAATGCTATATGAAGGCGTAGTGTATATTGGTACCAATAATTATGAAATATTTTTTAGATGTCAATTTTTTATAGCTTTTTTATTCATCTAATATAAGTATTCGTAAGTTAAAAAACACACCCAAAATACTAATCGGAATTAATATGGAGCCTTAATTTTGTACCTTACTCTTTCCAATCATCTTCTAAAGTACAAGCGTTACCCCTGATAAATTTCAAATTTGTTCTATAAAAATTCTTATAAACTCCTTTCATACAACTTGCAAGATCTTCCAACTTATTATTATTATAACGGCCACTTCAAGCAACTCTATACAAATTTTATCTATTTATTTTATCCGTGCTATATAAAAATAGGAATATATAGGAACTGCAACAAAAATATTATAGATACATGGTATAAAAATGTTGCGCAGCATAATCGTAGCATCGTTTCTGTTATGCCAGGTGAATGAAAATGACTTTTCCACTTAGTACTATATCGATCTATGCGGTTAGTTGGCAGCGAGCACGGAGATGCATATTAGCGTTTAATTATCGCGTATCGTTAGTGCCTTTGTGCCTATGGAAAAGGCGATTTCATTATAGGTAAAAATGAAAAAAGAAAAATATGTTTTACGCTTTTTCCCTAAAACAAAATTTTTGTCATGACATGCTTATTTGTATACTTTAGTTCACATGGTTCCACACAACATATTCATTTATAATGTAATCTTTTCAAATTTTAGTTTCATAATCATTAAAAAACGTCGACACAAACCCAACCATGACGTTGATTATAAGATATTCTAAAAAGGTAGCTGGGCTACCTTCATTAGTAGACCCCAACACATCTGCGTACCTTTGGGTTCAGAGTGTCAATTATGTCTAAAAACAAAAACTTATATACTTCCTATATTCACGTAAGCGCTTTTGTTACGACATGTCGAATAAAATCAGAAATAGTATGTTGTTTCTTCTGAGACTGACAATTGATATTATGTAAAAGTTATTATACAAAAATATATAGAAAACTGTCTATTCTTCAACTCAAATACTTAATATGTGAAAAATCGCAGTATTACGAGCAGACAGAATTTCGAACAAATCTACCACACGTGATAAGTCACGAGTGGTAGAGCTTACTAAGATGGCTATTGGTTGGCTGTCTTGGAGGTGAGTAACGATGGTCCGAATCGAGATTTGAGGTAATATAATTTTTCAGCTGTTTAAATTGCTACGCCAGTACCAGTCTTTTTACCCAAGTAAATCGGTGTATTGTATCGTAACAGTACTCACAACTCTTAGAGTATTTATATATCTTTACAATTTACACCCGTATAAATTTTAAGCTTGAATTAGGTAAGCTGAAAAATCGCCTTTGTCGCAGCTTAAGCATTTGCGTGCAGCACGGCACACGCTTTTCACTTAAAGCTCGCGTGATTCCGCGGCGAGACGCAGCCGTGATTGACAAATTATTGTGTGACGTCACTTAATTTCAATTAGCACTATTCACTGTTTAAATTAATTACCACCCGTACTAGGTTTCGCTGTTATTGTTCTCCGAAACTTGTTAAAAATTTAAATGATTAATACTTATTAAAATAATGTATATTCTGTCGTTCAAACTTCCTTTATCCCTTAGCTGACATCAAAATTGTGTACATAAAATTGGAAATAATTATAATGAGACCTGTAGCAGCCACTCTTCTTGGAATGATTTTACTATTTTATAATTATATAGTTTCAATATGCAAATACTGTAAAATGCTGTGCATTTCATTCTAAATACACATATAGATATTTATAGTCCATTAAGGTTAGCAGGTTAAATTAGCGACAAACTGCCTAATGACGACCATTTTCCTGGCATTTTCTTAACCACAATTTTACCGACTTTTTAGTTTATTACATTGTTTTTTTACAGTGAATTGTAAAGTGATGGTGTAATTTAATTAAAAACAATATTATAAAATATTAGTAATATAATAATGATAGAAGCAAATGGCTTAACTCTAAAATAAAGGGTAGAAGTCGTATTTGTTACTAAAAAATAAAGTCGAAGCACGCCCCCAATAAACCGGGTTCCGCACATTTTTGATAAGTTCTTCGTTAAAATAACACACAGAACAATTAATACAGTTTATGTAAAGTAAATAAACGCCACTGTTCATTAAACAATAATTGGTGAAATGTCACCGTTACAATGTCTACGTCAAAAGTTCAGACGGACATCGTACATTCTAATTCCATACTTAGTTTTGAGCTCTGTATATAACCTAGTTAAGTCTGTAAAAAAAATATTGTTTGATGAAGTTATTTTTATGTCTTAAGGGCAGTTTATCAAGATAGTACATACCAATATTATGATTTATTTTCGTAAACTGTAGTTTACTGATTTTACAGTAATCTTACGCTCTTTCGCAGGTTGACAGGCGTTTTTAAAGGACCAACTGCAACACTGAATACAATCTGTGGCCGTCCTCAGTGGATTAAAACTTGAATGCGCTGAACGTTATTAGTTATTATCTTAATTCTGTTTTAGTTAACAAAGTGGAATTTATCGGTTTCAGGAGATTGGATTAAAAATGTTTTCCTGTACTATAAGTTTAGATCACAATTTAGCTTTTTCGCTTTAATATTAAAATTATTTTTCGTGAAACATAAAGGTTTTTTCCGATCATTTTTTATTTTTTTCATATAAGGTGGAAGCTTTTTCGTCTTTAATTAGAATTTTGAAATTGGTAATTCCTTGGAATAGTTAAAGAATAATACACCTTTTTTTTTTTTTATTGTTTGGTTATCCCTGGGGTTGTTTTTTTGTTTTTTTTCCCCCCCCCCCATATTTTTTTTTCCGTTTTGTTTTTTTAAAAAAAAAAACCCCCCCCCCCCCCCCCCCCCCCCCCCCCCCCCCAAAAAAATTTTTTAAAAAAAAATTTTTTTTTTTTTTTTTTTTTCCCCCAAATTGAGAAATTTATCTATAAAACCTGAGAAATCGTTAGTATTTACTATAGTTTCATGCCAGATTTATTTGTTAATTATAGACTTATAAGATATAATCCATAGATGGAAACTAGGTAATATTATAGTAATATTCATAAAGATTTTAATCTCTGAGGCCTTCAAAGATGCCACCATAAATAATTAAATTGAAGTAAGGGAAAAAATATTTTCATGAAAACGCCGGAGGCGTTTGTTTTCAATCCCACAAATAATCCCTGAAAAAGTTACGGGCTTTTTCAACGAATATAATGCATGAATATTTGAAAGCGGTTAGGATTGCGAGTGTCTAAAATTTTATTTTTATTTAAAAGGCGTTTCCGAGAGCCCCTATCTGTCGAGTCCATGCAAATGAAAATAAAATGGACTATTATCTGCTGTAAAATAGTTGGATATATGGAATATTTATTTTAAAATGCCTATGGAAACTGGCTTTTATATTACATTTCTAGTGAAAAATTTTTATGACTAGAGTGTACTAATCAGTGCAGTCAATTTCAGATCAATGATTGGACATAGTATCATCATAATCAGAAGACAGAATTAAGAGTTAGTGGCTACGTCATCTTTTATATCAGTGGTACTCGTTCTCAGTCTTAGAAATTATGCTATATAACTCTAAAATAGTGAAAACTACGATACCTTTTTAAATCCCTAAGGTTCTTGAAAGATAATACAGGCTGCGGCATATTGTTATAGACCAATAGTACGGCTTTGCAGACGGAAAATCTTCCCTCTCTAATCTAAAGAGTTCTGAATAGTAAACATTAGATAAATACAATCTTAAGATACCATTTCCTGGTCGATGGTATTAAACGCGTTTGCTTTCTTTCAAGTATCCGGCGTCCCTCAGGGCTCAAATCATGGACCGCTATTTTTTCTGTTTATAACGATTTATGTAAATGCTATACACACCGAAATAACTTGCCCCATGCAAATGATTTAAAGTTTTATAAAATGTTTCCAGATCTTCCTGTATGAGTTCCGTCTTTAGATTTAATACTTAAACCTAAGAGGAAGACCTAGGAAAGCTAGATCACTAGAATAAATTACCCTTAAAGTTTTTGATATCTTTACAAGAAATTTTTTCAGTATAATCACTTTCAATTACACTCTTGGATACCCCTTGAACGTGTGTGTGCTGTAAGACGACATTTGAAAGATATACATCATTTAAAGTGACATTAAAATTGTGCGCATGAACTAACTTGTTTCTATTCGAACTATTACTATTTTCCTGCCAGGTCCCTGCACTCACAAAACCTTTAGCCTGCCTACTCCCAGAATCAATATTGGGTTCCGGACGCCTCTTCACAGAATGTGTTCTTCATTGGATTCTCACAACAATGTCGACCTGTTTTCTCACTCCTCTCCTGCTTCATTTGCGAATAACTTCAAGCAATGATTACTAAACGCCTTAGTAGACAGTATATTTTGTGTTCATCTCACTACACTTTTGAATACTCACTATATATTACATATTTTGTGAAACTACTTTAGGAGATATCCAATGTCTTGAATAATAATTTTATTTTCATCGATTTCTTTAGATGTTTGTGTTTCCCTAACCTCTCAATAGTAGTGAATTAAACATGCATTAGGTTTTTAACTTTATTCGACTGAAAAATTGCGTTGTAAGTATTTATTTATTTATTATTTATTTATTTATGCTCCTACATAATATTTTTGAGTGTAGTTTATTTTTCTTTCTAGTTAAGTTTTGATTTTTGTTTATAAGTGTTTAGCTGCGCCTATGTACCGTATGAGTATTACATAGAATTTAAATGTTTTGGTGCACAGCCGGAATGCGAACTCCCGGCCTCGTAGAGCCATTACACTCACGTTCTATTAGATGTTATATCTAATTCAATACACCCTGTTTTACATTAGAAATTAAAGAAACTTCTGGAAGGGACAGAATTCGCAACACGCACAAATTTTCCCAAAAAGGTCTACCTTTCCTTAATAGAATATTTAACAAGTTTTGTTTACACGCATTCCGGATATTTTATTTACTCGTATGGCGTTTTATATCAATTTACGCGGAAACCAAAGAATCCATTAAAGTGTCTGGATTGTCACTTATATGGATAAAGTACGAAATATAATGTTGAATAAAAAATAACGTTTTACTCGTATTATGTCAATTTAAGCATTTGCCAAACAAAAGTAATTTATATTTCTCAGAAACGGACTGAGGATCGAAGATTTGAGTTATGTATGTACGTCATTAATTTGAAGAACCGTTTTAGGCAAATATACAAGACAATAAAATTATAGTGGATTTTCAAGACAATTTATTTTCATTTGAAGAACAGTATGGATTGATCTAAAATTAACAAACTATATAAAAATGGGGTCTACGGCACTGCTTAGCACTTTATTCTAAGTAATACACCTCTTCGTTATCCATAATAAATTCAAATTGATGATATCAAAATGTGGTGTGCATTTAAGTTTTATCCCCAAGAATTAAAACAGGATATTAATTGTAAAAAATCAAGTGATTTTCATGATTAAATACAAGAATAACTTCACAATGAAATGATAAAAATTAACAAAAATGATTGAAATATATTGAACGCATACTATTTATTAATAAAAGACTTCGTAGCTGTATAATGATACGACGTAGCAAACTAAATTCAAACTATGGACACCAATTAAAGCACACAAATAGAAACACAAAAATAACTTATTGTACCGAGATAATGAGAGAAAAAAATATAGTATCACATTACCAATTAATACTGGTTTGTCTCAATGTTTATATTATGTTTCAAAATATATCTGTTATGGACATAACGCTCTTTAAGTTGGAGGGAATCAGACGCGGATAGCGAATTGATAAGGTTCTGAGAAACAGACATGACAAGTGCGCCCTTTCATATGCACTGCAAAGTTTTAAGTTTAGTTGAATGTAATGTTATATAGATTTGCATGTTGCTGTTACCATTACGTTATCTAGCCGTCGTTTTACGAATAATCATAATAACGTTTACAATACATACATGAAGTTTCGTCGCTTCACGAACGGTGGGCTAATGATAATTAAACATTTCTTTATACGAAAATAAATACGATCCATTGTAACTATTTTATATTATATTATTTAAATTTATCAGATTAATCTCAATATCTCAAAAAAGGTCTATTTGAGTTAATTCTAAGTAAAAGTTTGAATTGCCCTTTTTACTTCTGCTTATATCAACTACTACTCCTAATATTACGTTATCTGAATCCTAAGATAAAGATTAATACTGAATTATAAGCCACTTTGACATTATAAAAGAGAATGTGTTTATGAGAAGGAAGAAGAATTTAGAACGCAACTGGCGATCACCTAGTATTAGCAGCAAAATTCATTATCGTTTATAATTTAAAAAACTATACTTTACAGAACATCGTTTTGTTTCATAAAACACAGACGAGAATTTTTGGATGCAATAGAAAGGATGCGATTGAAATAGACGTGTGACAAAATTTTATTTCAAAACATTTATATTCGAATTTTCGGTGTCAATAGCTTTTCATTTAAAATGGTTCGAAAATTTTAAAACAAAAGACGTAAGTGATATCGCTTACAAAATTTAGTTGCACTTGAAGTGCTATATAAAATGTAGCTAGAGTCTGAGTTATTAACAACTAGAACTTAATGGAACTATGTCTAAATAAAGTCCGAAAATTCCACGAGACACTTTGATCATTATTGTTGAAGCAGCATAGTCCTTTCTGCATTACATGTAATTGGTTTACGCAAAGAGAGTAAACCATACGAATCCTCTTTTCTCAATAACATTTAACAAAAAAAGTAAACTTATTTTCGTTTTGTGTACAAATAGGTAATATAATATTCAAAATGTCTATTTACTGATATCCAATTTCATTACTTTACTATTGAACAAAATAGGAATAAAAATATTCTTGTGAGAAATGTAAGCTATAACTATTAATATCCCTTGGCACAAGCCGTGTCATAATTTATTACTTTATAATGCAAAAAAAGCTAGTTATATAACGGATATTGAAAGGGAATGTTTCTAATTAAGTATACTAGGATGTAATTTTACCGAAGCGTGGCGAGGAACGAAAGATATGTTAGATATAAGTTAACAAATCGTGGAATAAAACACAAAAATTAATAAAACGTGAATAGTTTATTATTCATTCAATGCTATTAGTATTCTTGAAAGTAGTACTAGGGAATTACTTATTAGGGAATCTTACTGTTATATAATATTATCTATACAAGGTTTATAAGAGGTTAATATAAATCTAACGTCAAAAAACTTCCTCGTTTGTGATAAAAGTGTTATGGTTTGGCCTATAGAATAATAAGTCTATTTTTTATTTAAGTCCCACAACCCCAGCTCTTCATGTCGATTAATCTGATACTAACCTAAAACTTAAACTTTTCTTGATTCACCAAATAAAAAATAATACCCAATTGATTTTTAATTTACTCACAGTAATTGTTCGGTATGAGATCCGGCTCAGCATCGTCGTGATCAGTTGGCTTATCGAGCTGAGAAGATGGCGGTGCTTTTCTTGGAGCTCGTCTTCGTCTAGCTGCTCGCCAGGCTGCTACGGACAAAGCTAAAGCGGCACCAGCGCCGATTACAGTAGCCCCCGCGGCACCCGCGGCTCCAGCACCCAACGTTGTTTCTGAAGCTGAAAGGAAGCATAAAAATATATTTTTATGGAACTTTTATTTTGATATATAACTCCTTATTCATAAACTGTTCAAATTGTTCAGCAATAGTTTAAACAGGACTAAATTAATTAACAGTTAAAGTTATGGTAGTTAAATAATTAATAGGTGAATGGGAAAACGTAAACGCTGCTGAGCTGGGTACTAAGGACTTTATATCAATTCTACTAAATACTGTAAAAATGTCGCATTAGTCAGTGCCTTATTAAAAACAAATATTAAATTAATCAGACTAGGAAGCATTTTATTTGAATTATATAATAGTAATAAAGATAAGTGTAAGTTAAAAACTGATTACCGAGAAATAAATGAAAAACCATGTCAAAAACATTTTTTATTATAATTTCTTTACAGTCCTTAAGCGCGGTGAATTTAAAACCTTGGAGTGGAAATTTTTAATCCTTTAATCAAACACAATAAACCATAAAAGCACACCTTACGTGTTAATTGAGTTTTTAATAATCGAAATAAAATCTTACTGACATTAAAAAGCACACAGGAGTCGTGTAATAAACGATATTCCATTAATTACGTTCATGCACTTTGCGGCACTCGTAAAGTGTTCAATCGATACCGTTAATTCACAAAATTTTCAAAACTCTTTTTTGGTGAGGTAATTTCTCGTTTGAGATGCCGAAATTAGAAGATTTGGGGAGATTTGTAAAGACTGAATGTGAGTGTAATTTTTATGAAATGCTATGTTACGATTTAATAAGCGATTCATTACTATTAATAATAATAATAATAATTTATGAGACAAATGGTATACGAGATTATACAGGATCAAACAAAAATATTTAATCATATGTATTTAGAGTTATATATGAGTATATTATTTATAAATATTTAAACTAAAACCAAAAAATTTTTATTTCTATATGTTATATATTATTAGAGACTTATTTTAAGAAAATTTAGGAATAATAAAAAATATTTTAACCATACTTTGTATAAATAAATAATAAAAAAAAAAAGATGTCCTGACAATTATCATGTAAATTTAACGAGCAGATTGAAATTCGACAATTGTCAAATTTAAAATTTTCACACAGATGCCATACTAACGCCATTTCTTACGGAGGTGATACTTTGTGTACGTCAGCATAAATAAAAGTATTTTATTTAAATGTACGATACTCATATATTACATACATCTAGTGGTAAATGTGGATCTGGTTTACACATCTCAATTTGACATATCCAGATTAAGTTTCCCTCACCGTCTTCATCTTCTTCACACAAGAGAATTAAGACAGAAAAATAAATCGGGAGATCTTTCGGAGATCGAATGCGACCTGTATGTTTGATAATCATTGGTATTGTATGGATAAATAGCAAATGATTTTAATTATTTCTTGATTTTCATAACTTTACAGTATTACTGATTCATTTAAATCAGTATATTTTGACATTGAAATGACGTTGATGTAATGAAAAATAACCTATGTGATAGACTCAGATATATGTCCGACCTGTGTCATATTACGTCAGGCTAGTTTCACTGGTGATAAATTAGTATTATATACGAACGCAACACATATTCATGTTTACGTCATAATAAATCGTAGTTATGCGGTAGGAAATACGATTGAGTTTTTGTATTTACTATAATTAATCCTATGTAACGTTGCGGTTGGAAAATTTCCAAAAACATTAGCAGCTTGAAGTACAACTGACATTTATGTTCCCTATTCAAAACAATAAAGTTTCAGTTTATTATAAACAATGTTTTATTATGCGAAGCGTATGTAGCTATATAAATCTCAATAAATAAATTTTTCTTGCAAATAAAATTCACCATTCTGTCGGCCAAGAAATGCTTATCCAACAGATTTGACACAACACCGTCATAATGGGGGGTTAACATTACGCAGAACCCAACAACTAAAATTGGATAAACCTCATTTAGCTTAATGTTTTATCAGATCCAGTATATAAACGCCAGATGGCAGATCGTTAAATAAACAGAAGTATGAGTGCAGTGAGGCGTGAAGTTTACCCGGGCATTCGGGGACCGGCTAACTTTTGGGAAGTTATGAAATTGCCCGAAATACCCCTGGAACTGGGTACTCGCTTAAATTTTGGTTGAAACGACATTCTTCGAGTGTTTAAATATTAATTAGCTCAGCCCTAATGGGGTCTCGAATATTCGAAGATATTTGGATATTGTCCGCTTCGATGGCGTTAGGTATGCATTAATTAAGATTGCTGATTAGAATCGGCATTCAGGTAAATAAGGTGGAAGTTTTCCTATATTTCTGATTGTATATGCTCTTGCGGTGTTTGTATACCTTATACACCTTCAAACATAGGATACCCAATTCTTTGTTATAACATATATTACAACATACGCGTCAAATTGTTTTTATGTTCAAAATTCGTTAAAAAGTCACCATAAAAATTGAGAATGTTTTATACTCGTAAAATCATGTATTATCATAAAATCCCATTGATTGATGAGTTTATGGCAATTATAATCTATTTACACCACTAATGCGCTGGATTGAGTTCCCAAAGTAACTATTATAGCTTTATTGCAGGGGATCACGTTTTACCCAGAAAATGGAGAATAGAAATTTATTATTATTTCAGTACATTAATTCTAAACATAAATTAGTATACAAAATTACCAATGACATCGTGTCTCGTCCATAAATCGTGAACAACCATAACATCTTTTAAACAATACAATCCGTCGTCTAAACGATATAAATAAATTGAAATAATTCGACTGTCAATTCAATTCCAGCCAATAATTTAACGTTGTGGCAATCGAACGTGATCATATTGACCACTTTTCCGAATGAATATATTGTGCATTTCATCTCGAAATGTATGTATGCGACCACACGGGACGGGTTGCGGTGTCGCGATCGTTCAATGAATTAGAATATTGAATGGTAACTTTTTCATTAATTTTAATATCTTTGTAAAGTACCTGATTAAAGCACTAAACAGTCTATAATAGTTTCAATCCATTAGAAATAACTTAATTACTCTCATTGGCCAGTTGTAAATGAAGTACTCCATCTCTTAAAAGCTTTTATGCATCTCATTGTATTAAAGATAAAAAGAAAAAAACAGAATTTAGTTATAACAATGCAGATGCTGAGGAGAATTTCTCCTCTTCATTATATGCAAGTTAATCTACTTGAACGGCTCAAAAGCTTGTTCGAGCTTTTATTGATCATGCTTCTTGTGTGTCACGCGACAATCAGTGTCAATTAATGAAAGATTCTTTGTGATGAATACATATTAAAATAGATTAGTAAAGTATCTAGATAATCATATCACGATTTAAATGAAAATATATCACATTGAAAGATATTCACAGGTGCCTCGTAGCACTCCCTCAGAATTGGTACTTTAATAATTAATCAGCCGGCGAGCAGGTGCGTACAGTTTCAGCCTATGCAAATTTCATTGCCCGGAGGCGTGATGTCTTTGCTATCCTCATTTGAATTATTTCATACTCGCTGAATCAAGAGATAACTTTATAGCTTAACTTGAGGGAGAAATTGGGAAAATTTCAGGAAAACTTTAACAAAAATGTATCTACTAAATTATTGATGTTGGTTTGTAGCATCGAAATAATTTGTAAATAATTATGAACACAATATAAATTTTGATAAAGCTGAAGTTTGGTTTTTTATTTAGTTGAATGCGCTAACCTTAGTACTCGTACGAATTGAAAAAATATTTTTGGGTTGTTTAGTCCATTTATCGAGGAAGCCTAACATGTCGTGAATATCAATAAGAGCGGAGCATAAATGGAATGTGTTGACAAAATAGGTTAAATTATTCTTTTTGCGTGAATATATGAACAGGTGTTTACTGGGGTGAAACCTCATTAACCAGGTAGTCGCTAATGAGCGAGCACCTCCAGCACAAGAAAAAAAAGCCAAATGAACCGGCATGGCCTATGCGACAAAGTAACAATGTATAATTGAAGAATGATAAAGGATTTGTACTATGAAGAGATAGTTAACCTTAAGTGTTCAAATATTGCTAATTAATAATGAAATTATTTACATGAAATATGAACAAATAATTGATTTACGTTTTTATCATTGTACAGCAGGGTTTGAATAAACCCTTTATTCAATAAATAATATCCGATAATGACATACACAATGAAGTCTATGTGTGGTATTTCCTATAGTTAATGGTTAATTAAAATGTTTTAAGCTTTGATATCGATGTACGTGACTCACACTCATCAAGAATCGTCACGTTTTAATACAATATCAATTAAAAGGTTTTATTTTATTATTCCATACCCAAACTTACTGTGATTTCGCTGTCCGTCTGTTCTGTCTGTGACTAGGCTGTATCTCCGGAACCGGAACTTTTTAAACAAGAAAAAAAAACTGCCAAGAATAAGCAGTTTCAATAAATGTATATGAACAGAAAGCTGTTTGATAGCGTTTCTACTTCGGTTGAACGAGATTTCTTAGTAGTTCAAAAGGTTTAATCAATTTCGCTGAATAAATCTGAGCAAATCAAAGTTCTCGTTAAACTTAAAAGTTTTTTCACGTTAATAAAAAAGCCTAGTTCAGAGACTAGCAAAGAGAGAGTTCAAAAAGGAGCATTCATATTATAAAAAACTAATCACTGCTGATAAGGAAGTGTTGGTCATAAGACGGAATTCACTTATAGACTTTTTATGGTAAAAAATATAGTTCGTTCCTTAAGTAGACTACTGAAATACTGAAAGCTACTTTCTGTATAGCCTGTGTGACACTAACACACTCTGATAGTGCAGAATTAACTTGACGAACACGGACTTTGAGTTGGAGCAATCATGCTGGACATTTGAACAGAGGGTCTGCAGTCAACGTTTGTGTTATGAGCATGACTTTTGGCTGTGGTCTGGGTGTTATATAAATATGTTTTTATAAAAAGGTGTCTATATAAGTATATGTTTGTCAATTGTGGTAGCACCACATACAAGCTTCAAATAGCTTACCTTGAGTTTAACCAACCGTGTGCAATAATGTGTTGAATATTATTATATTATTAATAGTCTTCTAGAACGAATATTATGTATAGAAGAAGGTCTATCGTCAGATACAATAATACCTCGGCTTCATAATTAAGCTTCTATACATAGCTTATATACTCTTATATACTGTATATAAATAAGGCATATTACATAAAAAAGGTACTTTATTATTTAGAGACGGCCATACAAAATGTGATTCATTAGAATACAGTGTATTGAAACTAGAAAAGTAAGGAGGATTTGTATGAAGTCAGTTTTCCGTTTTCTTCAGTAATCTTTAAGACACCAATGCTCTTTCAGCAACTGAGAAATTCTTTCCTAAAACCACGATTGAAGTATGATTTAATTATAAATGTTGCGGCCGGTTTTCCTGTTTCAACAGAGGGTCAGTAATTTTTCCGTGATTACGCTACATTTTTGAAGGTATAATTTTTTCATAAATCAATTTACTTCTTGTTAAAACGGAGACTTGGTAAACTGTTTTCTTGAGAAATGAGATAAATTTATTTATTATATACATTTATAACTTATAACAGGTATAAACTTATTTCTTTATGTATGTTATACACGTTTTATTTTTAATATAATACACATACCTCGATAATTTATTTTATATGAAACAATTTTTAAATTTGAAACGATTACTGACGTGCCTACGAAATGTATAAGTATCAACCTAAGAGTCATAGTACGTATAAGTATCTCTTATGAGGGAAGATTTCATTTGAAGTTATTCTATAATTTTGAATATGAATTCAAATGTTAAATTAAATTTATTTTCAATGTAAAATTGATTCAACCGAATCCTTTTCGATCTCAACGCCTTTGAAAGAGATTCTTTACAATTGATTTATTTTCGAGCTGATTCGTGCTACGCAGCAAAGCTGTTGATCTACATATGTATCTATTAAATAGCAGTAATATATCTTTTCCCAAATTAAAATACGGACAGACTTCCAAAAGCTTTTCCTTATTAACTTTAGAATATCTCCAAAAGCTTCGCCCACCAAATATAGAACAAAATCGCTCAAACTTTTATATCTAATTACAATAAGAATTAATTTGCTATCACAAAGATTTACCAAAAATGCTTTGCGTCGTCAATCTTCGTCAAGTATTGTACTCGCGTAGCTTGCAAATTGCTATAATTTAGCGTTGAACCGGCAGTTTGCATGAAATTATTATAAATATTAATCAAGGCCGTGTATTAATGATTAAAGTTGTTTCCGAACACGCTCAAAGCAACTTTACGCCCACGAAACGGTGGAAGTTAGAATAGATAATAGTTTAGCATTGTGGATAAAGTTTTAACTAGCTTGCGCACACCGCGTTGGCTTTATATAGTTTTGGATTTTTACCTGTTTAAATAACACGGATATACGGTATTATTTAAAATACTATAATGAGGAAAAAAAAAATATTTCTAACTTGAGTATAAATTCTAATTCGGCGAAGTTTTTTTAAATATCTTGTACTAGCTTAATACGAAGATTAAAATTATAACAAAAAAAAAAAAAACTAGACGTTACCACAGATCCGTGGAGTATTTATACTAATATTATAGTACTACTGTTGCGAATGGAAATATAGAAAATAATTTATTATCCATTTATTGTGGACGATCGATTAATATAAGCAGAGTCAATGATGCCAAAAGTATTTGAGTTTATTTTTCATTCTATTGCGTACATTTATTTATTATTTATTTATTTATACAAAGTATTTTTATGTTTTTAATTTTTAGCCTTCTAAAGGTTGCTACACCCTAAACGATGTTATTAAAAAAACGATCAATTGCGAATCAGATTATTGCACGAAGGTTACAGTATTCGAACAATAAAAACAAGGCGGATCTCATACAAAAAACGTGAAAATTATTTTCCTTTCTTATTTTATGGTAACAACATAAATTTATCACCTGTTCTAAAATGTATGACTTTTCACGGCTTATGAAATACAGCCTGGTGACAGATGGACAGTCAAATCTCAGTAATATGTTCCAATTTTACCCTAAAAATGATGACTATACTATACTAGTATAGGGATGCCCTATACTAAATTTTTAATTACTTAATGTTAAATCTGTTCTACCCGGCCGATATGTGATAACAAAGATTTCAGACTACTTGTACCATCCAACTCTTGCTACTAACACTGGTGTCCAGATTCGTGATCTTCTTTAATGCTTCGCTAAAGGCGGAAGTCATAAAACAAAGTTACATACCCTCAATCAATATTAATAAAGAATGATTGAACTTGCAATTAGTGGCAGCGAGATTAATGAATAAATGATTAGGCAACAAATTGATCCTGTTAGGGTACGTTCTATGATTAAAGGGGCCGCGTTAAGAATATTTGAATATATCATCAAAGCTAAGGGGTATAAATAACATCAATTTATATGTTCACATTCTCTTGAACATAATTGATGTAGTACACATTTGATTAATATGATGCGTGCTACATTTTATCAATACTTTTACTATTTATACTCTAACTCACTCCTGCTATATTCTACTAATCTAGTTCTATAGTAGTTGTAAAATTGTAATAAAATCTATACATCCTAGTACTATAGTGTACACACGTCATGTGAACAGCCGGTCTAATTTTAGAATGTATACTACACTATTAATATGATTGAAGCGACGAAGCAATTCAATATATAACTGTTATAAAAATAAATTTTTAGTTTTTTTAGTTTATTTGTAAATATATTAATCGTAAAAGATCATCGACATCTTAAAATACATTATTATGTGCACATAAGTTGGAACTTATTCCAAACTGAGGCATTAAGAGGTCTGTTTGAGGACCTCAATTCAATGCGAAGATTTCAAAGATCTATTTTTTTATTGTATGCTGAATTTAACGGCTTAATGAATCGAGTTAATTTGACATCTTGGTTAATTAAAAAGTTAGTCAGCTGAAAGTCACGCTTTCCAGAAACTGATGTGTGCGGTGAAATGAGGCTTTATAAAACCAACCCGTATAACAGAATAACAAACGTCAACGAACTCTACTGCATAAATTTGTTTAAACCAAACACCCACAATGTAATAACTTGTAAAATCTTCCCAAAAGTTATTTTTGAGCCAGCTTGGTTAATGTATGAGCGTACAATGTAACTTGTCATATACCGCAAAGTTTATTGATAACATTTTATAACTAAAAAATAAAACAATAATTTACATCTTATTTATCTATAATATTCAATTACATAACTGTGATATTAGTAAAAATATATTTGAATGACGTTAATGTAGTCTGTAAGCGGGAAATTGTCTTCGTGATTTTGGAGAGTTTAAATACAGTTAATCTTTATTGGTTTGGAATAACTAACATTTAAAGAAAATATACTAATGTTTTGTCAATGAACGCTGTTCTTAGAGGCAACATTATGTCATCTGAGGATGTCACACCGTGTCGACGTGCGTCGAGTGTTTGAGGGGGTTTTCGCGGAATATTGCTAATAAATTGTGAACAAGAACTTCTACAAGTTACTCACCATTCGCGTAAGAGAGATGGTGTAAATTTACCAGGCAAATGCAAGTAGGTCTTTTTCGTTTTGAATGGGAGCCCATTTAATTATTTCATTTTTTAGTATTTATTGTTATAGAATCATCAGAAATAACTTGTGTAAAACTTCCTTACTACCGCCGCTATACAAGCGAGAAGGAAGCGGAGTCTCAGTATAAGGGTTCCACTTTTACTCCTTAGTTACGGATCCCTCAAAAGTTATATTAAATATATCCACCGCAGTCGACTAGTTATCACCACGATCGGTGCAGTTTAAAAAGCGATTGAAATCCGATGAATATTCCATCAATATCCCGTCACACGACCATAAAGCATCTGAATTATAAATGCAATATTTTCGTGGATCTGTCGGATTAATTACTGCGCGGAAATACAATGGCCCAAAATAAATCATCAACAGGGCTCAATACAGCGTGAATGATTTTTATGTAATTTATATTACGGTTCTGGTAATATGAAACTTTAGATGCGGATGACGTTTCGATTTGATATTCAATACAATATATTCTTTGCAAATATATTGTTCGAGCTTTTATATAGCCTATTGAAATTTTCTATGTGCATGATAATGAATTGCCGAAATATATGTACCCGTATGACGCATGCAGTTGCTGGGTTGGAAAAAAAAGTCAAGTCCTGATATATATTAATAATAATACTGTGGGCAGTCTTTTTGTTTATTTTTATATATATTATATGAATTTATAATAAAGTATATATTACTTGTGTCGTAGCTATAGACAGATGGATAGATAGTTAGATAGATTAAAAAAGTATTTTTATCAATGGCAGGTTGTCTAGATTAATTGTAGTAGTAGATGGAAAGTACTAATGAATTACCATTTACTACTAGTTTTGAAATCAAGTGCGTGAAGGAATGAGAAGAATAAGCAAGAAACTCAAACATTCAACGAAAATTTCAGTTCTGTACTTCTAATATTTAAACAATCTTATTTTTATACTCATAGTTTATTTGTCATAAAACTATATGAAAACACCTTGCTTAAAAGTTTCGCTAAAATATACATACAGCTCCCGAAAGCACACTTTAGTTCTTTATCACTATAAGTCATAATAAAGCGAGCTGCGTTATTATGATATTTTATATTTAGCTATGCACTTAACTCGAGCGCTTGTTAGAGCTGCTGCAAACATGTTGTTTTAAAATTGACTCTTCGAAAAATACATATGTGTATAATATACGTGTGTATAATATATGTGTATATATAATAATACGAACATGAGATTACGTTAAATGGTTATTAGGGACTTCCAATAAGATATTCAAATAAAAATGTATAAAAAGGCAATATTTACTATTCGTATAATTCATAGTTTTGAATATCTTGATGCTAAAGTTATATCTGAAGAAATCTTTAAGTAGACTCTAAAATTTATAGTTTATGTCTTATTTAGATTGGCCACATTTTAAATTATAACAAAATAATTGATGTTTTGGTGTTGTTTGAATCCTCAGGTTGTAGTCACTGCTATTTCTACTTTAGACAGAACTCTGAAGTAACTGAATACTAAAAATTTTAAAAAGCAAAGACGAAAATTAAATTGCATTCTTGCCAACAATAATGTGATTCTCTTTTATATAATTCGAGTATTTGAAATAGTGTGTGTGAAGAGGGCTTAACCAGAAACTCTTCATTTGGCGCTAATGTAGTGCACCGGTTGTTTATTAGGCAACATTAGCGCGGGATGTTTTCTGTTTCAAAGAATTAACTGTCCGTAAAGCTTTAATATTTTAATGTACGTAACTCTATATTTTATTGGGACTTCTACATGCAAATATTGTGAGTTCAGGTTTGATACAAGTGCACTATTTATTCAGTTCCCGAACGAGAATGTTTAAACTCAACTTTCTGAGCGATACCAATGAAATGTTTCTTGTTTAAATAAATACAATCAGATTTTCCAAACGAAAAACTATTTAATTTAATAATTGTTTATAATTGATATTCTATTACAAATAGGCATGGTTGGATGACTGATCGACGACTGTCTTGATTTAGTTTTAATGCCATATAATTTAAATATACAGTAATTTTTATTTGTTTACAGATCTTGTGCTTTAAATGCACCATTATTTTCTAGGTATAGTGTATAGTATAGTATAGGTAGTCTATATTTGTCTAAGGTTCTATTACCAGATATATTCAACCAACAAACTCTGAAAAGAATCAATGCAGCCGTTTCTGAGCATTGCTACAAACCTAGTGACACTAGACTAAATACTGATTGTATTACTTGATTTATCTGGAATGCCATCATCAGATTTAGTATTCGTGTTCCGGTTTCAATAAATCTTTGGGATTATCTAACAAATAATATAATTAATATAATCAGGCGTTACTTTGCGGAAGTCCATAGTACAAAACCCTAATAGAACAATCTACAAGCAATACTCCGCTAAAAGGCCCGTAACCACTCGACGCACGTATCGCCCCGACATCCGAGCATCCTCAGGATGATGCCTCTACGAACAGCCTCTACGTTGGATGAGTAACAAATAATAATCAAAATATGCGTATATGTTGAATAAGCACTTAAGGGCGAACTAAACCTCCTTTTTTAATTTAATAAATTATGGGATCCTCGCAAAATCACAGAACAAAATATTCTCTATATAATACCAACCACATCTACCCCCACAATCCACATCCTTTCTCATTAGAATTAATGTATACATGATGTTTATTAGAAGCATTAACTCAACAACAGAACTTTGCACTAGCGTAAGTCTTTCGTAACAACAGTTCACTGTATATTCAGTGATGGTTATTTATATATATCGATTATAATACTTTGTATATGTACTGAAAAGTAAAGTTATTGGAAAGAAATATAGAAGTTGTAAAAAAAATTTACGCTAATTTTTATCCTTCTAATTACAATTTTGTTTGGTAACCGCGTTTAATTACATTTTCTACAAAATATTTTTGTATTTTGATGTTAATTAGTAATGTTTCGATGAGTATAAACATTATTTTCCTATTACTTATAAGTGTTGGTACATAGAAAATTGCTAAAAACCTAGCCTGGTCATCATATACAAGATATTTATTTAGCCATGTCAGCTGAGGTTTTTTTTTTGATAGTAGGCCTACTTGCTCGGCGACTAGCCTGAGATAAGCGAGATATGGTAAAAAATGTTGTTTTCCAAGCTAGATAGGCGGTTGTTGCGGGGTTAGGCGGTTGAGGGTCAGTTCTGCCGTTTGATACAATAACTTTACCTCAACTTACCCAATCTCCGAGTCTATCTTATAATTAAAATTCTTGAATGTTTATAATTTTATTACCTACAAATAAAATTTCGTTCATAATATAATTGTGAGAGTTGAGAAAGCGATTCACATTTGTGACTCAAAGTAAAACAGCTCTTGCATGCTGGATAAGAGAATTGGATTTTCAACTAAATTATACTGGTCTATGAAGAACTGTCCGTCTCGCTTTGAAAGCTTTCCTAACTACACTTCCGTACACTGTCTCACCGCATATCACTTAACATTTGCATAAATTTACAAACGAAACAGTGTGCTAGCGGTAGCGAAACTTATTATTGACTACAAAAGCACTTAGAGTTTCAAAGCAGTTGATATTAGTCCAGTATCCATTTCAAAAGCTTCCCCGCATTAAAATTGTTACCCAAAGCTCGAACAAACTTTCCATACACTAACATATGAACATAACTTGGCTTTCGATGCCGGTCTTCTTTAAAGTAATATTGAATGTTAAGTAAAACCATCCAAAGGGCCTGTTGCCTGTATAAAATGCATCTCTTGTTTATAAAAATAAAATGATAAATTCACATGCGTTTATTTATCGCGACACGGCGAGAACACAATTCGACAGACGGTACTCTGTCGAAGTGTCTGTTAAAAAAGTATAATGAAAATGGTTAAACATACACCATGTTTACATTTTATTTTATTATCATTACAGTTTATTTGAAAAGGCATTATTCTTTTGTTATAATAATAAGATATAATAACTATTTTACGCCTGAAAGTTTCAAACATAATGTGACCGCGTCCCTTTGATTCCGTGTCGTGGCTTGCGGTGTACCGGAGGTGTAAAGTACAGGCAGAGCGTAGATTTATTACTTCCGTTACGTCGCTTTTGTAAACTTAATAGTTCTAAGACACTATGTACATACGTTATATTGAAACCTGAAATTATGCTTTAAAGACAAAAGACGATCAAATAACTCTTAATATACGCGAATAAAGTTCTAATCAATATATGAAACTTTTAATTCTGTTTTATTCGGGTAGTCTCTTTGCTAACCGTCTAATTATACTTAATATAAAGTGGAACCGAACCGTAACATAATTTTTCAATGTTTTATTCAAATCATTTAAGTGCTGGTGCCACTTCTAAAGCATAACATATCAAAATCTGTGTTATTACAATCTCTTAATTTTCAAAATAAACTTTTTGAAAACTAACTAGAAATATTAAATTAAAGCTCTAACCAAAGCGTCTCATTTGTTAACTGCAATGAAATAATAATAAGGTAAGAAAACAAGGACAAAAAAAGAAAAGTAAATAAATTTCAATTACACGGAATAAAAAAGGAATTTTCTCCATCTACAAAAGTGTATTTCAGTGAGCTCTCAAATACCTGGATCGAACTGTTTGTTTTCAATTTCCTTCAAAAATTATTGCCGTCTGTTTATTTGTGCGATGTGAAAGGTTATGACCTCGTGACTCGCGGGTGACGTTCGTAGCGAAACGGATACCGATTCAAGTACAGAGGCCGTAAGTTATTAAAGCCCTTCGTATGAGAATTGTGAGTGAATGTTCAGATACATCTGATTATAATTTTTAAACGAATTAAATTTGTCTATACTATATATCTATGTTTGAAAAATCTCTTATTGAAATAAAGGATACTAGTTTGTTGGTTTATCTGGAGAGACGTCGCGTTGCACATCCTCACACACATCTACGAGAGACATCCTCAAAATATTTTCTTGTCTTTTCATTTTGTACGTAATTTTAATTTTCATGAATTTATGTTTACATAAAATAGTTTTTAGGACGGTTATTTAAATATATAAATGTAAATTCGCATAAAACTTATAAATTTATATTCATAATCAGTAATAAGTTATACCAGCATGAATGTGTGGAACTATTATGTTTATTCTTTTTTGTTCTGTTTTTACAAGTAAGCTAACAATAATACTCTAATAACGAGATTTTTTTTCTCATATTTGAGTTGTTTGATGTGATTCAAATTGAATATTCATATTTAAGACAGTACAACTTCGTTCACGTCAAATAAAATTTGGTAATTTATTACTTGTAAATTAATTTTCACATATCATATTAAAAACTATAATATTTGTCGCTTTGCTTGTGAATGTAAGATCTATTTGCAGTAGATAGATGGAGAATGGCTCGAACAATATAATCCTTTGGGTACTTTATAAATTGATTTTAACGAAATTGGAAGGAAGTCACGGAGGAGGAGTTTGATTACTATTTCAGTGTTAGAGATAGTGATGCTACACGATTGATTTACCAAATTTTGTATCAAGCGTGAAAAATTCTATATATTCTGAAATAAAAAATATTACTTATTCCGAGGTTGCAGATCTTTGTCAGAAACCGTCACGGCCAAATTGATAGGTGACAGGTGTCTGATTTGAATTATCATAAAGTTGATGTACTTCTTTATGCCATTTTTTACTTCGAATTTGATATTGCAATTTTCCATATCATGACACTAGTGACTAGCAATATCGTTTGTTTTTTTAGTATTTTTTATTTTAATTATTGATTGGAGTGTTGAAAAGTTTCATACTTCAAATAGAATGACCAACTATGTATATTCACAAGTGAGAAAAGATCGTGTTTTACACGGTCTCAAACGTACCAAAACGATAAACGATATTTTATCTGTGGCTATCCGAAGCAAAAATCTCTACAAGACGTAACACTTGAAAATACACCACCGCAAATACAAGAATATCCGTCAAAAATCAATCACCTTTGACTTACAGCTTGTGTATAAGCCGATAGGCGCACATCCAAAATCCATGAGCAGAATAAACGAGATCAAACGTTATCAAAACCCCGCTTAAACCTTTATATAACCTTCTGAAGGTTTCTGGTGGCTCTCACGCGAGAAATTAAAGGTCTAATATCGACCCTGCGACTGATAGGCGCTTTTTCAGCGCCACTTATCTGGTAACGCTTCAATGCATACTCAACTATCTTATACGAAACAGCTGTTGATACGTATCATTTTCGATTATATTTTTAATAGTTTTTTAATTATTGCCTGAAGTGATACAATATTGCATAGTGTAATTCTTACTTTATTTAATTAATTATTATCGAGATATAAAACTAAGCACACGTCAAAAAGGAGCGCTCGGAACCATTGATATATATTATATATATATAAATGTACTATACATCTGTAAAGTATGATTGATTTATTAAAATGATAATAATGATTGATGATCATCCTAATAATTGATGATCTATCTGGTAGTAGTTGTAACTTATTAAACGTTATGGCCAATACTCCACAACATTATTAATTTAACCCTGATATTATATTTTTGTGCATTGCGTGTTTTGCATGTATACTAAATGCAAAACGTCAGGTCAAATAATGTTATAATAATTAATAATTCAGTAATTACACGCTCTCTTATCCGATAAATAGTGTTTTATTGTGTAGCTACATTTATTTACTAAGCGGTTTTAATTAGAATCCTTATTTGTAAAATTATAGTATTTAGAGATATAGAGATATTTTTTCACATTACTTATTTCTTTGGGTTTGACTCTTCTGTCTCTTCATCAGTATTTATATAATTTAATAAGACATACCACTGCTTCCCTTTTATTTATATGAAGTAGTTGGTTAATAGCTAATACATACCACCAAAAACCGTCAATATTGCAATAACTTTCAAGGCTTTTTAAGGTTTCAGAGGGCAAGCATTTTGTGCTATTCGTAAAAGTATTTTCACTTAGATGTGTGATAATTGCGTAAATCAAAGATAAAATGATAAAACCCTTTTTAATTATTAATGTATGTCACTAACTTAGTTAATATAATTATTACGAATAAAGTTTAATAGATTGGCGTTGAAATTGTTTATTTATTTATTATGACCTACCAACTAAATGTACAATTATTAATTCTAATATAAACTTAACTTAAACAATATTTATTTGAACATCTAAATTAAAGGTGGGCACTGAGTTGTCATAATTTTATTCAATAAATATTAAGTTCATCACAGTGGATGCTACTGTTTTAGTTAATGTGACAAATCAAAAGCCACAATCAGTCTGAACACATTTTAAAGTTCGTTACAGTTAATCAATTTTTTAAGCGATTTTACGTAAGCATGTTTGCCAATATCTGTTACCAATTTTGGCTTAAGCTTGAGGTCAGATTCGGTGAGCAAACAAGACTCAGCCGAGGCATCCTGAGAGGCTCTTGATTAATCTCGGCTAGATGGGTGGAGTTTAATTAAAATGGGATTATGTGGGGCTGCATTTGGCCTACATGAAGCTAAGATCAGCGGAAGAATTTATCTGGAAGAAGACGTAATTGGCCATTGTGTACATATTTTGTTTTGCTTTATGCTAATAAAGTTCATTTATTAAATAGTGAAAACCCTATTACGTTATAAAAGCAAAACCAGAATGATTTTTATACTATACGCATATACAAGAATAAAAGTCAATAAGGTAGTAGTTGGTATTCAAATATTTACTTAAGAATTGAATTGAATAATAATTAATAAACATATAATTTTTAAGTTGTATTACGTAAATGCATCTTTATCTTTACGGATGAATACATCTCACTATAAGCAAAGAATACTAAAATTATAACCTGAATAGCGATAAAGGTTACCTTATAATTAAAACATTTAAAAATTCGCACCGAGTTAAAAAAATCCAAATAAGAATTACCGTTGCTGTTTCATTACATCGTTTGCATAATAAACAAGCCAAGTTTAAATCGAGTTACATCGTACAAATCCGGAATTACGCGGCTAATTCGGTCTATTCGTTGAGCTTGTTTTATTCCCGTCAATACAATGTTTGCAGGGCATAAAGAAAATCATGGCTCCACACAATCTCTCGACAAGGCTTTTCCTCCTCAGTTATATGGTCCTAATGTTTTCTTTGGGCTAATAATTTGAAGGATAAGAGACAAGCTCCCCGACTCACTTACGGTCTCCCCGTGGGACGGTCTTTATCTTACAAATTGAGTTTTGCGAATTGATTCAAAAAGCATTTATGACATCTGAGACGTGTTTTGCAAGAATTATTTTGAGATTACAATCACAAAGGCTTAGAGGATTTCGTAGTAGCCGTTGCTACATCGTCGTTAGTGAAACAGAGCTGTTTTTACACAGCCTGCTTATATATCTTATATCGGCATTTTACTATGTTAATTTAAAAATGGCTGATTTCAGGTAATCAATCTGCTAGGACAGAATACTTTCTGATTAACGTTTGTGTACAAGGAATATGTATGAATGATGTATGGATATCAAATTTACAGAAGGCTCACGAAAGCTCTAAGTACATACCTGTTCTCTTTTCAGGGTCTCTAAACAGTACATCTTCAAGTGGTGTGGGTGGCGACCGACCCTTGCTATTGACAGCTACGGCTACGAGACGAAATCGAACATCCCATTCCAAACTTCGTACCGTCCACATCGGGTCGTCTGATGTCAGATTTATCCTGTAAAATATAATATATGTAATGTAAGTAAAGTATTTACAAGAATTTAAATGCTAAAAATACGTTTAATATTATTGCTTTCATTGATATAAATTTAGAAATTCCCATAATATGTTTTTTTATATTGTAAAGTAGTTCATATATTTCATACTACTCTTACTCTCTACTCCATATATATAAAAATAAACTAAGGTATATATAAGGATATTATATATAAGGAAAACTTTATTTTCTAAAAAATTTAAATTTTTAGTCATATGGTCAGCTTGACTCATCTATTACTCTTCATCTACTCTCGTCTAATGGTTAGCACGTCTGGGTTTTGATTTCAGAGCGAGCAGTTCAAAATAATGTATTGCTGATTGCTACTGAAAGATACAAATTGTCGGTGTTGATCGAGACGATGCATTGAAATTAGACATGGATCATAAATTTGTCTTAAGGAACAGGCCACCTTCCATCAATATTGTTTCAGTAGTTGGTATTATATTTTGTATTTGAAGTCTAAATCTTATATATAAAACAATAGCCCAATGTTACATTACTGGGAAACTCTTCTAAGTCGTAAGGCCAATAAAATATAAAATACATATGATGACTATTACTTATTGCAGTAAATGTTATTACACATATATCTCTTCAATAGGCAATTTCACTCCATTACAGTTTTTATGAGCATAACAGAGCAGACTTCGCCTCTTTATAATGTCATTTTATCATTTTCGTGACTATGAAACCGCACAAAATATTGAAACAACATTTATAGCATTTAAGTTGTGGGAAAAAGAAATTGAAGTATTATAATTTGGCCTTCAAAGAACTTTTAGGACTTCAAAGTCTTATTATAATTTGTACTCTCGTCAAAGCACATTGAAGGCTCATCAATGTCATCATGCACAAATGTGAGATTAAGCAATAAATAAAATATTTATTTATTTATTTAATACTTTATTACACATTCATATATAATACATACTTTTAAGACACAATACTAAGATGTGTAATGTGTAAAGGGCGGCCTTATCGCTACTAAGCGATCTCTTCCAGGCAACCCAGACAGAGAAGGAGATATTAAAAACGGTTGTAACACGTACACAAATGGCAAAAGAAGAAAGAGAGTTACAGTTTAGACAGGAGACAAAAAACTAAACTAACAATATACTTATTTATTATTCATATATCAAAAAAAATTATACTCTATCTAACATTCCACAGTCAGTTTAATTGAAGAGTTTGCTCGGTTGGAAGTGCTAATCTCAGGAATTAATAGTCCGGATAAAAATATATATTTTTGTGTTGGATAGTCAATTTATCAAGTTTATATAACACCATGTCAATAAGAGCAGAAAATAAATGAAACTTGTAACAGCGGGGAGAAGTGTTCTCTTTCGGGAATTATGATCTGCACGAATTTTTTCTAAAACCGCAGAAGATAGATTAAAATATATAGTACTAAGGTTGAAACTTGTTAGCATAATCATTTGACTTGTTTTATAACGTAAACAAAGTAAAGCCAAAAATTTAATAAGACACTCAAAAGGTCTCCGAAAATAAAGATACGTACACTCGTTAGTGATTGTCCAAGCCCTCTTGTCATTGTTCCCTCTACGTGAACCCTTTTTTGGGTCATTACTATCCGGAGTGATTTTAAGGTTTTTTGTATCTTAATGACACAATGTCATGCTTCATAACATCGCTTTTATGAGCTTTATCTCAGGGTTTTGTTGCATTGAATACGAGACCGGTTTTTAATCACATATCATAAACATTTAAGTATCCTTTAGTATGATAGTATTAAAACAAATAATTTGATTGTCACTTTAAGGGTCACATTCCTATAATTTATGGGTCAGTGGGTAAAGAAGCAGGTCGCGTAGAAAGAAAAACAAAAGACTAATTGTACACTGAAATGCATATGAAGTTATAATCAAAATCGTTTTAAATCTCAATTTTGTTTTTATTGTGTTGTTAAATGAATTAGATGTTCTTACTCTGACTAGTAGAATACCATCATTGCACAAGATTAGTAAAAATATAGAAAAATCAATCTAAAAGCGTTCCCTTTCAACTTATACAAAATTAATATTCGGATGGGTGACTACGAAACACTATAGCCACATTTATGCCAGAATTTTCCATACATTGTTTAACATGTAGCCGCGTTGCTGACTTGTCTGTTATTACGTTATTCGGTCGGTTTTAATGCATAATGAACGGTGTAGCTGGTGAAATGAGCGAACCTTGTTTATACCTCATATCCCTTTCATGTATATAGGAAAGCGGGTTTCAATTTATGTTTCATTCTTATATATGATTTTAATATAGTGTTCGTATCAGTAAATAGCCAGCGACTTCAACTGTGTATGTAGAAAATTTTCCGAGGAAAAAATACCGATTGAAGTCTTATATAAAGATCTTTATTAATATTTTTTGGGTTTCTTGTTAACTTCAGTATTGAAAAACACAATCAGTTTTAAATTTTTTGCGATACACAAAAAATAAACGTATTCATTAGCAAAGTTAAACTATTTCGGTTTGTCGCAAAATGTTGTCTCAAAGTATTTACCAAAAAAACCGTTTAATGAAACCGTATTTCTTATGCCCCAATAAAAGCTCAATTGATATTTTTTAAAGGCAGACTTCAGTACAATTCTTGAGAAGTATTTATACTTCATTTTTAAACAACTGTTCTATTTGTGATAAATGTATCCTTGTGTTAAGATAAAAATAAAATTGTAAAGTTAGAATATACAATAAATTTGTGGCAACAATAAAACGGTAACAAATAAGAATGGCCCAAAAATGTAAATAAAATACGAAAGATCATGGAAAAATGTCGGACGTCAGTGTCACAAAGTCGAGGCACGCATACTCGAGCACGAAGAGCAGATTGCCTCTGCAATATTAAAAACAATGTGTCCACCCCATGGCCACAGAATGTGTACAGTAGAGCGTACCAAAAACTGTATGGGCAATTTATTTTCAATTTTAATAGGTGTATTTTACGTTTAAAATATGTACTTATAACATTATATGACAAAATTAAATTATCAATGTTAACCAAATTGTTTAGTGCAAAATAGTTATCATAAATAGATAAGATTTTATCTAGGCGATATCTTAATTAAAATAATATAAACGTCATATCCATGTATTGGCTTTTTGTTTTAAACCAATAAAACTAAAAAAAAATACACAATAATATTAAAAGAAGTAAGAATACATAAACTGATATTATAATTTTGAACTATTAACCAGTGTTTCCTACTGTTAAAATATTCTGTAGCCAGACCCTTCCCCCTCGTTGGCAAACGGTGCCGCTTATTAGTAAAATGTTGCTTTTTATTGCGAGGGTAGCTCAAGAGGTATGATTAGAGAGGTCTTCATTAGCTCAGTTCGAGTCTGCCCGTGTAATTAAGTGGACGTAATGTCTATTTAACGTGGCTCTTATTTATTTTTATCATTAAATTTATATGGTCTTTTCCCGCTACCGATGTCATTCTTTAACAACTCCGTTTTTCTTACTCCAATATTTTTTTTATAACCACGCCATAATACAATTTATAAAATATTAGAGAGCGCTACTTTTTTCATAATTTCGACCGAATTTAGGTATAATTTCTCACCATGGAATAGTTTGGTTAATTTCAAACCAAACTTATTGTCTGTATCATGTGCCGTATGTTAAATATTTTATGAAATACAATATACAAAGAAACTTTCTATATTTCTATGCAATAAATATACTATATTTTTATAGTGTTTTTACTGCATAGACAATAGTTTTGAATATGAGCCGAATATCGCTTAAAGCTAATTTCAGAAGGATTACTTTACTAACGAGTTGAGTAACTAATATGTCACTAAATGCGTTTTTGCGTATTTTATTTAAAGTATTGTATACTCAAATAAGAAACTATGTGGTAGACTTATAAACTTAATATAAACCTTATAAATAAGAGTATAACGTTCATGTTCGATCTATGCGTTATACAGTTTAAAGAGACATACTCGATACATTAAACATGTATATGTGCCGCGATTTTCTTTTGTAGGTAGTTTTTATAATGAATTTGGAGAGTTTGTTGGATTCTCCCTTTTTCTTTTAGCTACTGAGTTGGTTAAGCAAAAGCATCCAATCGAACTGAGCTCCTAATTTTTTAGTGGGATGTCGCTGATGGCTTGAAGGCCTTGACAGCTCAGTTTGGAATTGTGGCGCGTTGAGCTTTCTTAGAATTTAATGGTTGTGAAGGGCGTCTCCTGTGAGACTCGGACCGCGGCTTGGGCCGCCGCGGAAATAGCTACTCGAATATACAAAAAGCCCCACCGCATAGCCTATGACAAGAACAAACTGAAGTAATAGTACCTGACTGATGCCGAGCCGTAGATTTAGGATATTCAAACGCCCCACTTTAAAGATTTTTAAACTTCATATCATAAACTCGTTTAAATAATAATGATTTTGGGACCATTATTAATATTAGTTTAATGATCATTTAATGCTGTGAATTTTAAACGTTGTTATTTTACAAGTCCACAATACGTCTCCAATCCGAAACATACATAAATAAAAAAAAGTAAAACACATATAGACACTCAAGGTTTCGCCTTTATATAAGAATATTAGTAAGATAAACATTATGCCAATAAATTTTATATTATATATTATAAATATTAGCTGATCCGAAAACGTTGTTTTGCCATAAATGTGATTTCTAGCAATCATATTTTTAGTTCATTAAAAATAATTACCAGCTTTAAGTGTGCGGGGATACATTTTAAACAATAAAAGTATGCTTTATTTAGGTTAATAAATTAATCTTTATATGATACGTTTGTCGGTTTATCATAGCAGTGCCATCTATTAATGACTTACTCAATCCAGTCGAAAAGTATCGACATCTGTTAGAATCTTTTGGAGTTGTGATTGTCAATTGATTATAGACAAATAATTTGCAATAAAACAAAATTGCGACTATAATTAAAGATATAATCTATACTATCTCTTAAGTTGGACCAGACTCCTGACGGTGTGCCAATTTAATTTAGAATCGGTTAAATAGTTTAGGATTTCATCGCGGATAAAAATTGTGACAGGAGATTTATATATATTAAATTATACCTGGGTGTCCCCTCATTTCCCGAATAAACTTCGAGAAGAAAATGCTGCGGTAGGCCCCCATCGAAGCCGGCCATACAAGAGACTTCGACAGAATCTGATGTTTGATTCCACAACGTACAATTCCTTGGTGCATGAGGCTTGCCTGTAAATAAAACTTAACATGAATGAAGTATTTGTATTATGACTATAACATCTAGTGATATTTGATATTATTAAATATATTGATATGCCATATTACCGCGATCTATGTGTGAAATAAATGCAATTATTTAAAGGAAAACACTTTGTTAACGGATTAAGTTATGTATTCTTACAAAAATTTAAGTAATAATAATAATAATATAATAATTTTAAAAATTTCAAATTACACCGTCACGATAGATTGAAGACAAAAGGTGTTAATTGTCAAAATAAGTGTCTCAGCTGCAGAGAGGTTATATGTTATCTGTATTTATTGCCTATGACTGTATCGACTAAACCTGGAAGGATTTTTACAAAACTAGCTCACGGTGTCCTCCATTTTCCCGGATTGTTTTTCATGAGATTTTAGTGTAGATATTATCAACTGAGATCATATATTTATTGGATTCCTAAAATACATAACTTCATCCTTTAACAAAGTGTTTTTCTTTAAATAAGTAATAGTTATGTTAATAAAAGGCAATATAAGATCAATTATTTTTTGGGAATGGTCATATATCATTTATGACGAGTAATATTTTTTTCTATTTGACATTACAAATTATCAGTATGTTCAAATACAAAAAGTAAAAAAAAAAAAGTGTTGCAAATGTATGAATAAATGTATTTTACGGATTTTTTGTAGATACGATGACTCAGATGTCAAAATGTCACATAGTGACTCTATGCCAAACTGAACTGCCAAGCAGAGGTCCTGGATCCAGAGGTCCTTTTTAGGGGGTTTATATGAAGTTTACAACTTGTGTTAGCACCCATAACATAAGCAATAAATAGCTTATCTTGGAACTGGACAGCAACAATGTGAGAAAAATATTTTATTCACATAGTGTTAATCACCAATACCTTATCATATTATAATTAAGTACTACCTTGATATTATATTAAAATAAAGGAATATGAAAAAATGCAAAGACTTTCTCAGTTATGGAGAGGTCAACGTAACAATATTCGCACGTGAAGTGCTATAAATAATGTTAATCAGATTATATTAAACTACCACCGATTTCCGAAAAAAATATTTCACTAGTAGAATGCAAGAAACCTAGGTTCTTTTTAAAATAGGTAGGTAATATAATAAGTATATAGGTATTATAAGTATAAGGTAATATAATAGGTAAGGTTCAGGTAGGTAATTCGTTATATGTGGATTTGTCTTACCCGCTGCAACCATTTGAAAGACGCAAGGCGTCAGCTGGTTCCCCACTTCATTTGACGCCGAACATGACAACGTGCCATAGTCTAAGTCTGCTACTGGCGTGTATCTATAAATAATCATTTAGTACTTAAATATATTATATATAGGTATAATATTTTGAATCATAATCCTATATTGCATTTAATTTTAATACTTGTATCTATATTTTATTTCTATCAATGCAGGTCTATACGATTATCTATAATATATCTTTGACAGCATGAACTCATTTAAAATTTTCCTAGAATTTCTATAGCACGTATTCTTACGCATGCTGATACAATTATTCCCTCTCGTATGAATCAAATTTTCCATACAACAAAGAGTTCATTTTATTTCAATCACACAAAGAGGTGTTGGGTCGTAACCTCAGCCTCTATTGAGCGGCCTGATACTAGAACTATTCGGTGAATTGGGTGCAATAATTAATAATATTTGTTATAAAATACATTGAAATCATTTTCGGGTACACATGTTAAACCTACTTGAGACTAGAAGCACTCCCGTTTGACGTATATCGGTCTGCAGCTACATCTATCGTTTCACCGGAGTTATTAAACTTCCATTTGAAAACTGCTGCCGGCGGATCTGCATCCACTTCACATACAATAACAACAGACTCTCCTCTTGCTGCCCCAACCACAGATACGCCAGTTGTGCTACCACTGCGACATGAGGGAGCATCTGAAAATAGAGTTTGTTCAGTTAGCAGAAGATGTTATAATCCAGGATATAAAAGCAAAATCAATAAGGTTTAGGGGCTTTTAGGTTAGGTTAGGTTTTAAAAGGATTTATGGGATAGAGAAAATCGTTGTTACTAATTTATGCTACTAAAATAAATTATTGAAATATATAATTGCGGTAGTTTATAATAAATATACTATAATATAACTGCACAGGATTTTTAAAGAGTATGTATAGTTTTTAAATATTATAATACTATAAAGCCAAAATACAATTGCGTCACGTCTACATGATGATGTATATCTATAAATAATATGTGTTCAGACGGTAACCATAATTTGTTTTTAATAAGCGGTAAGCATTAAATTTAAAATGTATTTCGTTTTTCTTATCCGCCCAATCACCCTTTCATTTAGGGTAGTTAATTATAGGTTGAAGAAAGACTTGATAAAATAGTTACCTTACATAAACACTGTATTTACACAGTATTCGTAAAACTGCTTTACAAATACTGCTTAAAATTTATGCTTGGTCTAAATATTTGAGGTTGAATTGAAGTTTAAGGTATCCAAACAAAACGTGCATTATAAGGAGTCCATGCCGATATCTGGATTTGATAAATACTAATACAAGAGATTTTTCTTTTTGTTTTATTACCTGGCTTCATTGTGGTTCGAAAAAGACAAAACTATCAAAGATTTTAAGTGGATGCCTACCTCTTCAACGACGAAGAAAGTTTAGGCGATCCAACGGAAAGCAATTCTGATATATTTAAGAGGCTGTAATAATCGAATATCTTACTCATCGAGACACTATTTTAGGGACTTGTATGCAAGCAAAATAAAAAAATTGTACAATTCAAAAATAACGCACGGTATAAGTGTGGAAAATCACAAAAATTTTCGTTCACTCATTTATTAGAACATTATGATAAAAGTAAGTACCAATAATTTACTAGGAAATACGACAACACAACATAGTAGTTTTAATATAGTTTTCAATATACCGTGTAAATGAGAAATCATTATCGTATTCCAATCTCGCAATAGAACTATCTCTGTAATAGTTTGCTTTCCGAAGATTGAAATGGAGACGTCACGATTGAGGTGGGCCAGATAGTATCTAACCTCGACTTTCACCAGTCATAATATATACAAGGAGCTTTGGTCGTTATTTCTATACCAGGATGGGTTACTTTAGCATGTATAAAACAAATATAAGTACGAATTTCGGTGTATTGTAGAGCAATTTGATAGAAATGAGCGGTAAGGTTGAGTGGAATCGAAGGTGAAATGCATTAAGTGGAACCCGTCCCTTATAACACGCGAACGGTCAGTGGTTGGTAAGTTATGTATGTCGGGACTTTATGAGATAAATGGGACACATTACTCATTCTAGCTTTGAAATTCTATATGGTTCAAGTAGTTCGTCCTACGCCTTATTGACTTCTATTGAATTCCTGACCTCACTGTATTTCTGAAAAGCTGATTAGCGTACAAAACGTGTAAATTGAGTTTCTGATGCGTTATAATTCACAGAATAACTCGATCAACATATTATATTACTTGCCCATTTACAATTTTAACTTATACTTTAACTTTTTTTATAATTTAAATGTAATCTTATTAATCAAAGATTTCATTTAAATATTCATTCACTAATATTATTTTCATATTATTGCAAAGAATATGCAGTTTAGTGGAAATAAATATCAATGATTCGATAAATATATTTTATGAAGCTTTTAAATAAAAATTAATTACTGGTGTTCAAATTAAACACGTATGTTCTTCGAAAGGTGTACGGTTCAAAGAGGAATTCTTTAATAAAATTTCATTGTTCTGTGTAATACTTTTTGCTTTTCAGCGATGAACAAGAAAATGCACTTATTGTGCTCATACGTTTTTGTTTTAGCCGAGTGTAGAATTATATAACTTTTTCCAATTACTGGAAAATATAAATGAAATAAAGCTTTAAGGTTTGATTCATAATGTCTGTTTGGTATTGTTTTTTGAGCATGGTCTGCCTGCCCGTTTTCCTACTTTCAAAAAAAAACATTGCGGCCAAGTGCGAGTCGGAGTTGCGCACGGTGGCATTATTTTAGGCAAACAATCCTATTCGTATAGGCACCTTTAAATGTCTTATTTTGTTTCTAAGTTTTTTAGCGGCTATACAAAGGCCATCTGTGGAAATTTCAACAATATTACTATAATGGTTTATTAGATACATTTGACGAACAACGAATAGTCTCACTTCCCTTTGGGTAGTAAAACGTAAACAGCTACAGTATTGTGACGATAATTGGTTAAAGAAAAGGAGTATGACGTCATATCGCGGAAATTTCATGCCAAAACAATTTTCTCGTGTTGGTAGAATTTATTGCAACATTTTCCGGCCTGGGCCCATTAAAAATCCCATCTTGTTTCGTCCCATCTCACGTTTGGGGGAATAAGAAATTCACCGTTCACGATACGGTTTTACATACAATTTGTTAAATATATTGAAAAATATCTAATAAAGAACTTAACTCATTTTCTTTTTGTCTCACATTAATGTTATGTAAATTTCCTCCATAAAAAGGTAACAAATGTGTTTTCTTTTATTTTCCTTTTGTAATTTATTATAAAAAAAGAAGAAATGGCAAAAATTATGTGCTAGTTGTGAGAATAATTCAAATTCATAACTACTTTATACATTATTCGTTAAAATATATCGTAAGACAAATCGTATCATATAAACCACCAACCAACTGCAACAAATACTGTAACGTAACGATGTCGGGCACCTGAGCTTCTTATTTCTACCGGTTGTAAAATCAAAATTGAACTGAGCCGTTCCTATTGCAAAACGTTTCAATAAATTACATCGTAAAGACTTATATATCTATAAAAGAGATATAATTATAACCAAACATTTCGTTAAATTTCAATTCTAAATGAATAATTGGTGCACACGATAAGTGGACTCATAAATGCTCTTTGATTAAGCTTTATATGTTAAAAACAATCGTTTCTACAATTCTTTCCATACTATTAAACGTTATCCATCCTTATTTTTTATATACCATTCAAGATTAGTCTGTATAAGTTTATTTCAAATTATAATAATTAGTATTTCAATGCTATTACCAAAAGGTTATATACAACAACACAACGCATTATACATAACTATACCTGCCGAACAGGGTCCTAGTTATTATTCCCGTTACGTGTGATATGTCATACATAAGTGTACCATATGTATATATATATATGTATGTATTTTTAAAACGTATAAGTATTTATATTTTTAGTTAAATCGGTTAAGCTCAATGACCATGTTTGACTGTGTCCATCCTGATATTATTATTTTTAAAGCGAGTGCTATCCATCCTCCATTGATTTTTAACTTATATTTTATCTTTGACGCACATGTTCTAATTATTCCATAGTAGCTAAAGTAAACTCATTAAGCGCTACGATTGCTATTTCGAAGATTATGTGGGCGTTTCATTAGACTAATTAGTAAAGAATCACAACTACAAATTCCAATCAACGCAATACTGTATCCACGATTCAATTAAGCTAATATCGAGTTTCTTGACGTTTAAATTCCAACTTTTGTATTTCCGTTATAAAGTATGAAAGCTTTTTGGTACGTAAAGAGTTTAAACATTTAGGGATAAATAAAATGAAATTTATATAATGTATAAGTTCTTAATTATTGCAAGGTAAAGGTTATTTAACTGTGTCTTCAAATCACTGACTCTCGTATTATCTATATTGATCTTGATCTGAAATACAGAAGCTCTGCGCATTTTTTTAACGTAAGAAAAATGTTTTGATGAGATATATTTCTTTACAAAAGCACCAATGCTTCAGTGAGTTCATTATTTTGAAAATAGAACATCGCAGCCTCCACGCAATCATTTCTCCAGGTCTTAATTTCAGCAGAGTGTCCATTATTAATTAATTTTCGAGGCGCGAAAGCATTGTTCGTTCACGCTGATTGTTTCGAATGAGCTCTTAGATTGAAATGAACCGGGCTTTTCCTATTCAAAACAGACCTTGAGACTGAAATTCTGCGATTGTACCCTACGAGCGGAACGTATTCGTGTAATTTACGGAATCTCACTTTCAAGTTGCATCAAATAATGAACTACTTTTGCTAAAAGCTGTACTAATGTTATATTTTTTTTAATTAAATCACTATAAACACATTTAAAAGAACATATATAGGATCTTTTCTCACATTAACAATAAAAAAGGCAGTGATAGATTTTTAGCTTAGAATTTTTTTTTTTTTTTCAAAATACAGGCGAGGTGCAACGAACTAAAGATTATTTAAATGGAATCTCATGGATTTTATATGTAGAAAAACTTTATTAAGCTTATCAAATAATATGTGTGAAATTTTCGAAATGTATTGAAGTATTTTGATTATTGAAGTATTTATGAAGTAGTTACGCGTTCACCTGTTGCTCGTTCTAAGCTTCTAACCGAACCCAGGTAAAATTCTTCCTAGGTATAATTCTACCACTATATAGTTGAACGGAAACTAATTGTCGGTGTTGATTAAATGGGTTACCAAAAATGTAATAAAACTACTTTCTCTCACATTAGTATAAAGCGCTACGGTTTTTATTAATTTGAGAGAGAGCGAGCTTTAAAAGTATGTTAAAATACTTACAAATCATAAAATTAATTTGAGGAGAGTTTCGAATGCCTTGGGTAGTTAAAAATATTTATAAAATAACATACATTTTACTCTAAAGTGCAGCTCATTGGAGACAGTCTCGCCTTCAGCGTTGAGAGCAGAGCAGGCGTATCTTCCACTGCTATACCTCGTCACCTTCTGAAGCACGAGGCTCTGATTGCTATGAAACACTCGTGCAGTTGCATTGTGTGCGAGCGGCCGATCCTGAAAAATACGTACTTAAATTTTCAATAAAATTCTTGGCAAATAACTTTAACTTAATCGCTTATACAGTTCCTAAATGCTATACATGAATTTAATCAAATTATTAAAATAAACGGATAAAAAAATTCCCATATTAAAATTCCTTTTACAAAACAAAATGGCGGAAGTTAAGGGGAATACGATTATAGATACAAAGGATGCTGTTACCTGGGCCTCTACAATGAAATGAAGGGTGCTGAAAAGTCCTAACAAAAGACTTCTAATTATTGAAGGAGATAAGAGATGCTATTTGAAGGGATAGATGTACTCTTTGGGGTGTATTGTTGTGACGTAGTTAATAATTGTAATTTTATTAAATTTTAAGTTTGGACCTTTTGTAATAGTAACATAATTAATATATAAATACTTTATAAAAATCAAAATAACCCTGCATTATGCTCAATGCAATGCAAAATTCATTTTTACTTAACTACTACATTACAACAATCTCTAAAAACTGCACAGAGCCTTCAAAAATAACCATATTGATTCTGAAAAAGACATTTACTATTTGGAAGTGGCTGTGAATTGAAAATAGGAATTCCGCTGTAACATTTGTCAGGGAATCGCTTTGCCAGTACGTTTAAAAACAGTTACATTATGCTTTTACTGAATCTTTCAGGAGTTATTTTACAAGGTTCTCAATAGAAACATCATAAATTACCTAACAGTTTATGTATATTTGAATTTAATAACGTTAAGTGGTTCGAGAGTCTAGCAATGAAACATTTGAATTATAAATGTATAAATATTTTTTTAAGTATTATTAATCACTTTATGTGCAGGCTTTGAAAGCACGTTCGGAACTGCGGCCTTTTCCGGCCTTTTGAACTACATTCTTTCAATGTATATTTCATACAAAAATATTATGGTTGTTAAATTGGTAAAATAATTCGACTACATTGTCGTGTAAAATTTAAATATTGCGATAAGTTGTAATTTAGCGCACACTCGCAGACAACCTTGAGTAAGTTTTCAGACAAAGAAAAGTTAAGGCCACCTTAACAGTTTTAATTGAAGTAATAATCATTACTTGTTGAATTAATTAAAAAGAAAAGGATGGAGGTGTTGTGAGAAGTGCTTAATAATAACCATAAAATGTCTGAGACCTTTCTATTAAAGGATACCTTTTACAATTAAAAAAACGTCTTTTAGTTTTCTCTTATCTTACGTACAACTTTTAAAAAATTGAGTACATAGTTACTATTAAGTATATTAAGTCCATTATAAATAGGTTTGTAATCTTAGTACCAGAACCAGAGTCGCATATAAATTGTAAGCCTTGTAAACATCACAAAAACGTATAAGACATAAAGCAAAATAATGATATTACTTAGCAAAAAACGTGTTAAAGGTTTAAGTGAAGCAGCGTCGTTTAATTTTAAAAGAGCAATGCTTCAATAAGAGACCTCTATCGGCGAATCAATTCTCCGTGAAAGGAGTGTAAATTGGATCGTATGTGTCCATTATGACGTACCGGAGATCGTGGAAACCGCGGGGATTCCGGTGCAAAAGCGGTTAGGAATTACCTGCTGGGATCCTGTTATTAATCGAAGATTTGAAATTGTTTACTCGCAAAAGGAGTTATCATTTTATACGAACAACTGTGTAAATAAACTGATCACTACCTTGATCAAAATTGAATTTTATAGTTTTTGAGGAACTGCGTTATGAGACTTGTGATTTTCAGCTGCGTTTTCCTTGATAAGGCAGGCTTGTACAGGCAGTTTTGTCATAGAACATAATGAGGTTACATAATCTCGTCAAGAAGCTACAGACATCGAGGGAGTGATACTGTGTAACTTGAGTAATTTTATATCTGATTGTATTATTTCCGTCAGTATATGAGACCCAAAGGCCGGGTAATGTAAATATAATCATAATTTTATTGTTGGAATATAGGTTACAAGTAAAATCTTTTTCCCATTACGAGGAACTAACTTTGTATAGAAATATATTACCAGCAAGTATACATTTTTTATTTCTCAACAAAGATTACAATAATCAATTATACGAGACATATACATAAATTTTATTGTATAATAGCCTACTATCGTTATATTATCTTGCATTTACCAAATTCTCTCAGTATTTAGTATGTATTTTTAGATTCTTAACAATGTCTTAAATATTACGTAATTGATTATATTTTAAGTCGCGGCAATAGATAATTTAGTTTAATATTTTGTCTCAGCTAAAATCCGACAGAAAGATAACTAGACGGTATCAGGAGTGTGGTCATAAACTTCCCGATGTAATTAAGGTCGCTTATGTCCTGAATACCAAAGTATACATACGATTTATATTTATATATATAATATATTATATTTATATATATTGTCGTATAGTGTAAATAAGTATTTTGCATTACCCACTGACTATAAAAAATAGATCAAGTCAAAGGAGGTGGTTGTGACTGTTAAAAACTGCTAGTCTTCGATTAGGTGAGCCCCTTTTTATAAAAAAAAGTCTTATGTATAACAGCACACCTTTACGAACCATATAGCGATCGCCAACAAAAACCATATATATATAACCATATAAATAAATTGAGATTAGTTTGACAGACCTTGAAACTATAATTTCATTCAAAGGTATGTGATATTACAAAATGATTGTAATGAATATTTTGTTCAATATATAATTGATGAAAGAACTAATCTTCATTGAATGCAGATTAGTCTTCCGACTTCAATCTATAGAAAAAAAACTAAATTTGTAAATAGTAAATGGATTTAACTTAGTTAAGAAGTATAAGAAAATCTCTACAAATCAAACCTTATACAGAGCATTTCTTAAATACTTTATTTAAAACCTTATCATTTATCTACATTTCCTCCCATTTAAATGTTCGCCATAATTAATGCGTGGCCTTATTATTTTGACGTCTCGTGCATAGTTGATACTGTAGTCTGATGTTTTGGTCGTCTTTAGAGCTTAATTGATGGCTGTAATTTGAGACTGAGATTGAAGAGCGAGCGACAAAAGGAGCTTTTGAGGTTCGTACGGTGCCGCAAAATGCGAAATACAAATATTGTTTGTAGAATTTCATTAATCAAGGAGTATTGGTTGTAAATTATTTTTAAATAATATCTTACAGGTTTTTCCGTAATAACCAATATTATATGTATTTAATAAACCACTCACGATGTAAACTTTATAAAATTGAGTCATTATTTATTAGTTTAAAAACTTAACGTAATTAGCATGTAAGTTTTATATTGTTGCATAAGTGTAGTATTTAAGTTATTAACTTTGTAAAGGTCAGCGAATAAAGGCTATTATTATTGACATGAAAACAGGTTACAGAGACAATGTTGTTTTACCTCTACACTTTGATACGTACTCATGTTTTATCTAATTTGTATACCAAAATTCCAACTTTTACCACTCAAGTCCGTGATTCAAATTAAAATATTATTTATATCCCAAACAGCGTGGAAATTTAAGACAAAAGCCTTAGATCCGTGAAATACGTGAGTGCCCCAAAGGTACCCTGTACTTACATAAGCCGACGGTGTCGGGAATTTTAATAAAATGCCCGAGCGAGGCAAAACCACTTCCTCCTTTGCATTTAATATTTCCTTGATTGACGATCTGGTATATACAGTGTGTTTTTGAATTTTTTCATATTTCAGACACCGGATTCAGTGAAGACTAGGATCACAATATTTTTGGTAAATAGTTGTATTTTTAATATTAAATTTCTAGTTTAGTTATATGTGTTGTATCTTATACTAACTATACAGTAATAGTAATAGGAAGAGCTAAGTACTCCTTGCGCTGCGACTCTAGTAGCCCAGTATAGTGATTAGGATGACACATGAGGTGTGTTAGGGAAAATTCTGCTTGGCGCTCTGTTGCCTATAGTATTACAATTACTAAAACGTAATCACATTTCAATCTTCAGTTATAAAACTCTCAAATATTTCCACAAAGTCAAGAATTCATCTCCATATTTTCTAAATTCAAACTTCAAATTATTGGTAAAACATCCCGCTGAGTTTCGTTAGGAATTGCGCCAAAATTATACGGAGACATCAAAGCGGATTATTCAAAGTCTGACAACGATAATCCTTTGAAAACACTGCTTCTTTCCCTCTCATTCAATTTCCATGTTTTTCACTTCATCGCCTTCAGAGGGCATGTGAGCTGTTTTGGTAATTAGAATTGATGCTGAAGTTTTATAATTAATTAAATAGGTTTGGTTAAAATTGTTCGTGGTGTTGTGCTAAATATTTTATTAGAGTTATTTTTGATATGAAGTAACAATTATGAGCATGGCGGCGCTATGAAAAAAAATTATCTTAGAAACATGAAACAAAAAATATGTAACACAAAGGACTTAAACATTACTTTAAATATTAATTATTCTCCTAACTTAGTACATACTACATATCTCAAATAAAATCCTAGTCTGGCTGATTTCCTATTCGCCTCACAGCTGTCAGAAGAAACAGAATGCTTTATTAGCAAATGATATAAAGCTTACTAACATATATACTTTGATTTTCAAATTTCTTACACTACTTTACAGTTAATTGAGGATATGAAACGCAAACATTTTAGTCATTATAACAATGGCGAACGTAGAACATGCAAGATTACGATAGGCCGTCTCAAATCTTACTGTGAATATAATAAATACACATATTTAAAAAATGTTTTAGTCACTAGATATATATACATCACTTGAGTGTACACATTTACGAGTAGTACGAGTTTATGTAATTTAGATAAATTTAAATTATAAATAAATGGAATAAAAAAGCCTTTTATTTCATGCAAAATTACAGTTACATTGAAGATTTATAATGCCATATGGTTTATTATATTTAATTATTATTATAACGTCAATTATAATTGAAATTAACTAGCGAAATTGAAATAAACTTTCGAATTAGTAAATACTAAGTCGAATGTCGAAAAACGCTTATCTAAATGATGGTATCAATTTCTATGCATGAACTCTCAATGGAGGGTGAAGGCCTCCTCCAAGATCAATTTAAATATCAATGTAAAAACAATGAACACGAAATAACGTAAAGAAGTATGAAAAATTAATCTTAACAACATAAGCAGCCGAACCGGTCTTCGATCGAATATTCATACAACAATCGATTTGAAGTTTCCTAACTTCCTTCGAACTTGCACTGTTTGGTACCATTGAAGGCATCTGAAGTATTGGAAGTGTAGGTATTAATCTGGTATAATGTTCTCAACGATAGTTGAAATATTTTGAAAAACATTTTAAATTAGAAGATGTTATTTTTTGGATTTCCTTCCGAATTTTATGAATGTAAAACAATAGAGCAAGATTTGTTTATTTTATTCAACAGTAAATGTTCTATACAAGACATGTTCAACAAGATGCAAACGTTCGTTGTCCAAAGGATTCTTAATAAAATGAAGTAAAAATTATCAAAGTCGTCTTGCTGTATCGTATTCAAACTCTGAAGATTTCTTAATCCGATAGTATAGTGCACAAAGTCACTCTTTGTGGTGGAAGGTCCGTCCTGATTGAAGCAGAGAGAGAAGCGCAAAATTACCAATAAATATTTAATTTGATAATTAGTATTAACCACTGAGGCCTCTAAAATAATAATTGCATGTTATGATAATTTAAAAAAATTTCACTCAAAAACGCAGTGAGGGGTCGATAAATAATTAGAACAATCGCGCTACAAATTATTATAATTAATAAATACAGATCATACTGAGTATTGGTTCTTCGTCGTCATAAAAAAGTATTACATAATATGCATACTTAATAGTGTGGTTCAAGAAGACTAAGACGAGAAAATCCAGCTGAAATACGAGTCATAGGGAAGAAAAAAGGGCATCACCTTCAAATCCTAATGCGACGAAATTTCATGGCACAATTATATACAAAACTAATTGTAGTGTTCAATTTAGAATTATAGAGGAACAAATATATGGACGTGGCGTCACCGATATTATATTATTACTAGCTGACCCGGCGAACTTCGTACCGCCTTAGCGTAGCTTTGATGCACTATTTTATTTTGTATAGTTGACCTATCTTAAAAAGCCACGACTCTCTCACTCTCTCTCTCATGACGTTGACATTCGGTACGCGCGTTTTTTAAAAATATGCAATATTCTTGAAAGATTTTCTTAATATTTTTTTCCGTATAAACCATCCTTGGACTTCCACAAAGATTTAAAAAAATATTTATTGAAAACGGTTCAGCCATTCACACGTGATGACAACGCGAAACGGGTTTCATTTTTTATATATATGGATGTAAGCAGTAAAAACAGTTATTTCAATATAACAAAATCTGTTATGTACATTTTATATATACTACTATAGATAGACTATAGAATTATATATAGAGTGAGAACGGGCGAATGAACGGACATGACAAAGGGTTGATTTACGTAGACTGAGGAACCCTAATAAAAGTACAAACAGACAGACAGACAAAAATTTAAAAAAAATGTCATTTTGGTGTATGTATCGTATATATATTCATATGCATGTAGTAAAAAATGGTTATTTCAATATTAAAAACAGACACTCCAATTTTATATATTAGTATAGATGTGATAGTATTATTTTAGCTTTTTAATACTTGATCCTAGATGATTTTTTAATTATTATTAATATTGTTTTGGTGTTGTTCGTAATGTCATGGTTGCAGATCCCAACTAGCATTTCCTAAATAACGTTGCAATTAAATTGTGGAAGATTTTACAATTCTTTTTGATTTAATTCAAAGTTAAATATTGTTTAATTACAATAGCGTTTTGTTTAATACGGTTCAAACGCACAACATCTCAGGGTTGAATTGGAGCATTTTAGGTAATTAATATGAACTCCGGAATTTCCTTGTTCCCTTTATCTGGGCTCAAATCTCGGGATCATTAACAGCGTGAGTAGTAATAAACAAATAATACGTGGCACACAAGATATAATTCACTGTATTATAATAGACTGAGAGCCAACAATCTTTTTTGTTGAGTTATTAATTATTTATCACAGTTTAAGATGTAATATCATAAAATGAGGCTTAAATTATTTCACTTTAGTCCACTCGCCGACTCATGACGAGGTGTTAAATGCTATCTAATACTATCAGAGTGTTAAATTCCCTTAACCCTTAAAGACCCTTCCGTCCACATTTGGTCTCTATTATGCACCTTAGCGCACTCGCGCTCGCACAGCAATTTAAGCCCACCTGACCTGACGCCGACGCCTAACGGTCTTTTGTTTCGACCAATCAATAGAGAATATTCTAAACAGGCAAACATCTTCATACAAAAGTTGTCTGTAAGTCTATCAAAATGGACTTAAATTGCTGTGCGAACGCGAGTGCGCTAAGGTGCATAATAGAGACCAAATTTGGACGGAAGGGTCTATAAGGGTTAAAGGCCGACGAAACACCGGTCTTGGTGTTGCATGTCTCCAAGTAATGCTTTTCTAAATGACTGCCCCCTCCTCTCATGAAAAATCTTGATTATTTACATATTTTATAGTTGCTCTCCTATAATACGTAATAATTCGGAAACGTATTTTATTATAAAAAATATCGGTTCGTTATGTGTGTATGGTTAAGGCTTACTCTATTGGTCGATAAAAGAAGTAGAAAGACCTGAAGAAATACGACCTCTAAAACCCTTTCCCACGTGAACTATAACAACTATAAAGAGGTACAAAACGTCCAGCAGCTCTTAGGCTAGAACGTGTTTTGCGGGTCGGTTCTCAAGGGAGTCGTCGAGCAAAAAGCATTATGTGTAAAGGGGTTAGTTGTTGAAACAAGCCTTATTATGAGATAAGAGCTAATATTGAAAGAGAGATGCTCTATAATGTTTCAATTAAGCGAGGGTTGTCGTTAACTTATTACGTAACGTTAAAACGATGTGTATAATATTATGTCTCCATTACCATTGCCGAGTAAGTTTCTTATTTAATGGCCAGAGAGTCTTAAGGCCGACAAATGTAATTCGTTACTATATAAAATGTAAAAATTTATATAGTAACGAATTTCGAGGTTTATTACGTAACAAAATATTGCTGATTTCATACTTCGAATGGGTATATAAAGCTTTATTTTATTCTTACAGTATGAGAAGGAAAATAACTATATATACCCATTTTTATAATAGAAGTTAAGTAGAAGCCCATTTCGTGATGCAAGTTTCTTACCTGTTTAATGACAATTATCAGAACAAATTTCCCGAATACTTGATAAGTCCCAGGCTAAAATTTTTACTCGTACAGCTTTTGTTATGGATGATGATGAAATTATCATCATATAAACTTTTAATAAATACAAATTTCAAGACCCAGGCACTTAAGAACGTTTCTACAAATTGTAGGATATGACATGACTTTAAAGCCGTAAGTAGTAGTAAGTAAAACGTAACGTGATTTATTAGACAACTTTTATTTCACAACTATTCTTAGAAGCACTAAGACCTACTTCAAATCCATGTATCTTGTCATCCGCGTCACAGGGGTGTCCCTAGAGTGTCCGACCCTACCTACCAACATATGTAGAATCATCAATACTTAGTTGCTAAATTAGACATGTACAGTTTGTAGACAGACATTTACAGGCGCGCACTAAAGGATTGGCTCTCTGCCCTTACCTACAAGGGGGGGGAGAAATTTTTTAAAAAAATAATTTTGTTTGTCCCTCAAAAAAACCCCCACAAAAACACACACACACACACCCCCCCACCCACACCCCCCCCCCCCCCCCCCCCCCCCCCCCCCCCCAAAACCCCCAAAAAAAAAAAAAAAAAAAAATTTTTTTTTTCCTTTTAAAAAAAAAAAAAAAAAAAAAACACCACACCCAGGGGGGGGGGGGGACCCCCCCCCCCCCACCCCCCCCCCCCCCCTTGGGGGGCCCCCCCCCCCAAAAAAAAAAAAAAATTTTTAAAAAAAAAAATTTTTTTTTTTTTTTTAAGTTTTAACTTTTCTCGGCTGCAACGTTATTATTCTCCAACATGCAAGCAGTTTTGAAAATATTATGGTTTCAAGATAAAATCTTTAACTTTTAATCAAATAACACTCTTCGCTCAGTGGGCACGAAGATATTTCAAACATATGCTGTATTAATTGACATCAATAGTCATGCCAAGTCGTAGCTTGAATTGTTACAGCGATTTATGTAACAGATAACTCCATTGATCCATGAAAGTGGGTAGTCTAGGGAAATCTAGCCGTACCACCGGTGGCTTCAGACAGGTCATATACGTATGTAATGGCATATAAAATAACACTTTGAATATTCATTATCAAATCTATAGAACTTAACTAAGTCCTAAAACTGTAAAAAACATTATTTATTGAATATAATTTTTTTCATTTAAGCCCTTAGTTTCCTCATTCGACAAACAATATTTAGATTTAGAACACACGAGATCCAACAATCTCAGCAGCATCTGTAGGTAGATAAAAATTATATTTTTTGCTGTTTTCTAATTGTACTAACGATCAAACAGTCACCAAACATTAAATAAATTAAGTGTCTTAGAAAGAATAATATGATTCCTCAAGTATTAAAACTTGGACCTAAAAAGCAAACAACTCTTTTGAAGCTTCAACGCGGATCATTCTTAAGATTTATTAGTCCAATAGATACACATCAGTCCACATAACTTAAACTTCTAAGATGACGTTTTTAACGGGCAAATATTATTGTACGCATAAAATTAGCACAATCCAAAATTAAAGTTTTTTTTTTAAATCTTAATTAAAGACGGTCCATACGTTCACATTTAGGTACACCTCACTTGTCTAATAAGAAATCAGCAATTTGGTAGAGTCCATTGGCACTCGCTGACAATGAAAAAAATTATTTATTTATTTTATTTTATTTATCAATTTTTTAATAATAAAAATAAAGATATACGTACAGATTTTTAACTTTACAAATAAGTACAATGAATAATTAAAGATGAAAATAAACGTAAATACAGCAAAAATAAATTAAAAATACGGTTAATAGAATTATAACAAAAGTTACATTTAAGTTTTAAAAACAATTCGCACCTGAAAGAAGCCGTGGAGCCCGAAAATATGTCAATATCTAAGAAGAACTTATTATAGGCGTTACACATCTGTGTATTGGCGCACGCTAACACGGAAAAGAAAGCCTTATTCAGCACCATCCTACATTATCCTACCTAACACTATCATTCCGAACACACTCCAGTAGAATGTGAGTAATATCCTCTATTGCTCCAAAAATTAATGTTATTGCGTAATAATTATTTACATGGTAGGCTACCTGCGCCAGTTTCACCCTCTAAAAGCGAAGTTATCTTTGCTCTCTTTCCGCCTTATGTAAAAAAATGGAAAAGGACAAAACAGTACGGAAATAAAACCTCAGCGCTCATGCAAACACATCAAAAATTGGAGGTAATAAATACTTGGCTGTTTAAAATACGCAGTATACCATTTTCTTAAATGAAAAATGCCTCGGCAAACTTATGAATAAGTGTCGCTCCGCGCTGCACTTATAAACAACTTGTTCACACATTCCCAACATGCCGCACGTTTCTTCAGTATTACTTGAAAACATTTTTCATTAACTTGTCATATTTTATCACGTCAGGAATTTCTTATATGCACAACTAAACAGGCAAAATCTAAGTTGTGTTATGAAGTGTAAAATCTCAGAGGTTTTTTGAAATACTGACCTGCGAGTGTACCAGCACATGTACTTCTAAATTCATATGTTTTCGTGTTAAAGATTGAACATTTATGCTAGTCCTAAGTACAAAAAAACTAATAAAGTCCAAATGATACAAGTTTAATTCGAATTTGTATGAAAAGTAAGCAATGTATGAAAATTGGCAACATTATATATGAAAATTGCAGGAGTTTATTAATTACAAGTACACTTAGACTAAAAAGCTCTTCTGCTCATGTCAAATTCTATGAATTTAAAACACAGGTCATCGGATATAGAAATTCCTCGATAGCGAATAAAAGAACACAACGAGTGGTTTCATCTGAATATAACGTCATCAAGATTACAGAGAAATAACACATCATAGCATCAAAACTACCCATTACTCGTCAACTTATAAAATATGCAATGTTTTACCATGATTGCATATATAAATATACGGCAGGAAACGTCCGCCACAATATCACGATTTATGGCTAAAACTCTATTTCGCGTAAAACGCGTCGCGTATTCGCATCATTTGCAGTCAGAGCGCGTACGTACTTACTAATGTCGGCTTTTTCGTAAGTAGCGGTTAGATAAATATTTAGAGCAATATGTTAGAGCATTTATAAACTAGTGTGCGTGTGAGTCTTAAAAATTGTGCGTTCTAACGCTCATTCCGATCGTTCTATGTGCATTCGAACTTTACGGCGCGACATTTTGACCACAAAATTAAGATGTAACGGATTACAGACACAATTATGTCTGTATCCTGGTTCTTAGACATTGTACGAGAGTAAACACATGGAATTTGTTTATTCGCGTAACAAAGAAGTAAAAGAAAAATTGTCAATGACGGAAAATTTTAATAGTTTAATACTAAATCGTACTATCTATTAAATTAATGTAATTCACTTAATAGTTGTAGTCACATGAAATGTATAATTGTGTAAATAATGTAATAAATTCGTATTAAAATTCGTTGAACAATTATTATTTTTAATGTGTTTCACGAATAAATCAAAGATTATAAAGAAAATTGGTATATTAAATGACATGTTTTCATTTCGAAAAGGCCTTTCGAAGTATAAAATATTATATTAACGCTAATAACGAAAAATATGGGTCCGTTGGGGAGAGAGGGGCAGAATGGCGCGTCGAGAAAGCTTTTAAGTGACCCTCGCGAGATGACCGCCTCCATTACCGACTATAATTAGTACGCCATTAAGTGACAAACTCTTAAATTATTGAGTATCCTAACTTATAAATATTTTTTTAGGAATAGTGTTTAAAAATGGGTTTTTTATAGTGTGAATTTTTATGTTTTATTTTTATTTATTACCGATCTGTATGTGTGTCTATAACGTTAAGTTTTTTAACGTTCCAATTAAAATACTGAATTAGGACCTTATTAATTATTACTAAATGTTGAGTCATACTTACATGACTCAAAATACAACTCTTAAGTTACATTTCACCCCAGTATTCCTTAACCACGTTTTATTGTTCGATTTTTAAATAGGAAGAATTCACACAACATTTCAGTAACAATAGAAAACCCTTAATCGTTATTTAAATATAATATAAACAACGTACACTAAAATGCTGTATGTACAAGTGTCAACACACCGACCTTTCCGGTGAACAAATAAACGCGGACGTGTATTTTTGTCTGTAAAAATCCAACAGAGGCGATGTTTTGCAAACGAGAGCTGTAAATTCAGTGCTTTAATTCGAGCGAATCGCTGAGGACGAGGCCATTTTTCAAAAACAATCACATATAAAACAATGAGGCGTGTCGGCGCAAGACCGAAAAATGGATGCTTAAACGACCAAATGTGATTTCCAATGCAATGTTATACTAAGGTTAAATACCTTGTGTAAATTGTCTTATATACGTTTTTTGGCCGACTCAGAAAAAAGAGGAGTTATGGATTGCGAAGTATATATTTTTTTTGTGTATGATATAGCAACGCCGTTTGTTCACTGATTTTGATTACAAGATAAAAAAGTTTCGGTCCGCTACATAACTGAGCAATACAGAATATTGTAAGACACTGATCCGTGCATCAAAATTCTTTTGAATCTCGCTGTTGGCCTGAAGGGCTTTTACAGCTTAGCTGGTTGTGTGGCGAATGAAGCTCTGCCAAAAATGTAATTGATTGTGCTACGAGAAGCACAGCGGCGTCTGCTCTGAGACTCAAACCTTTAGGCCGCCACGGCGGTGATGCTCGCCTGAGTAAAAAACATACGTCCAGTCGTAAATAATACGGCTGCTGTTAAATATATAAGCTAGCAATGCTACAGCTAAGCAGTTTCAAATAATTGATGCTATACAAATATTGTGGTTAAATTTAATTTTTACATGTTAAACACCATACTACCAGTCAGTTAATCACCACATCTCATCTCACTTACATGAAATACAACAAATGAAAACAAAGACAGTGTGCAAAAAAAATTCAACAAGCCGAAAGTAATCGCAAACAGCTAAGCAGATACACAACTCCGATCCTCATAAAACAGATACAGTGCCAAAAAACAACAAACAAAATGTAGAAGCAGGAAGTGCGGTGATGCGCGTCACGATCCGTGTAACAACGGGCGGCTGATTGCCCCTGAAAGGGTGAAGCAAAACAAAAAATGAAAAAACAAACCGAACATTGCTGATTAAAACACGAGCGACGGTACAAAGCGATTATCGGACCGAATACTGCCATCTATTACTTTATTCCCCGTCCACCCCTCAGCGCAGTATTGTTGCTAGCATCGATGTCGGATTATTCACTTTGTTATTGTAAATCTTTTGTCCGTTATCAATGTAGAGACGTCTATGCTTTGATTCAAAAGCCTGTTATTTCAGGTACAAAAGACCTAGATAGTGCTTTAGAAGCTCTAAGAGTACGAGATTTTGTATTACGAATTGAAATAAAAAACTCAAACGTGTGACCTTTTTATACGAGATGTGATAAAAATCTTTATGTTCGGAAATGTAAAACGTTCCCGTCATTTTTTAAGTCTCTAGACACATAAATGTCTACCTTTATAATTGTCTGTGATAGTATCAGTCTCATGAGAATTTAGAAATGTGTAGATACTGCGACATTTTATCCGCATAATAATTAATGTACATCTTATACCAGGGTTGTTTTAAAATTTGCGGGAGCTTAGTTCATCCCTGTCACAAAACTGTGTATTACCTTAGGTCTTCCACTGATAAACTCTAGAACGGGAGTCTAAAAAGATACTACAGTAGAATTTACTATTATCTCAAGATTCTACAACGTCATAGATGTAATTACATAGATACTAAATTAGGAGAGGCTTTAAATATTTTAAAAAATCGAACGCCTACTTGCACCCCTGACAGATTTCTATATTATATGAATTTGATTTCCAAATTTCAAGATATATAGAGGTCATATCAAAAATATTGTATATAATAATGCACAAATATCTTCACGCAATCTTTCTGCTAGTATAACCTTCTTCTAAATTCATCTAATTGACATATACTGTTTTTTTTATATATTTCAGTTTATGCATAAGTCATAACATCTTAACGTTTTGTTTTGATTCGTTTCAATAAAGAAAATCAAACTATTGATCTGTTTAATTTAATACGAGTACAATAGCCAATAAAGTTAATTAAACCTAGTACATTTATAAGCCGATGTATACTTGTGGTAAATTGGACAACATAATTTCACAATAGCATTAAGCTAGACCAAACAGTCCCTATCTTGTAATTACAACCAACATAGTTTTGTTTTTCTTTATGAGCTTGTTGACACAATTTAATTACGAGTTACGAGTTCAGTAAATTGTTCAATACATTAAGTAATTTTATTAGGGGTTTGTACAAATATGTGCTTTTTATATATGAAAGTTTTTAATTGTTTATGTAACTGGAAACGAAATTTTAGGAACCTACTCTGTGACTTGTAAATTAACAAAATTACGGAATATAGTGGGATATTACTTAATAACTGTTTGATAGACCACTTACTAGCCAAATTCTACTATTTGGAATGTAAGAAAATAAGTTATAAAACAATAATGTAGTAAGAATATATTTACTTATATTTTATTATTCAAATATTGGATGATCCTTAAGGCTTCACACGCGTTAATAAAGAGATTAATTATACCTAAATACACATTGTACATTCTATATATATTATATATAAGTGATAAAAATAGCTATTTTCATTCAGGAATCAATAAATTACTACTTTTTCCTATACCTATAATTTGGGTATAATGCTTTCATATATGATATAGATGAATACTGTGGCAGACATTTTTGTAGGTCTGTTTAAGATGAGTCGATCAAAATATCTCAGTAACAACCAAGAAAAGACGTCAAGATGTTTATGCTACCCATTTTCACGTATGGCGCGGTAACTAGGACTGTTCGAGTGACCGAAAGGAAGAAAATCGATGCCGTGAAAATGTGGTTTTGGAAGCGGAAGCTCAAGATTCCTTGGACAGCAAAAATGATTAATATACTATAAATAGCCAACTGCAAGGGACGACCTGTATCAATTTGTTATTAATATGTTACCAAGGAATATATGAAATAGTAACAAAAATCGATCCATCCATACCAAGTAAACATTTAAATTAAATAACGTTCAAAACAGTATTTAATAAAATAATTGACTTGACAAATCTGTATCAGTAATTATAAATTTCACCTATTTTCGCATTTTAAATTCGGACGCTTTCAAATTATCATCGAAGGTATAGATATTGATTTTGTTATTATAAAAATGAAAGTTACCGTTTTCATGGAGGTTCAAGTATACTCATAAATGAAAAATATTTATAGTCAAACTAGCTGACCCCGTAAACGTTGTTTTGCCATACATGTGATTTCAATTTTCAATTAATAAATAAAAAATAAGGGTTGATCGTAGAAGGGTGAAAATTATGGAATTGTATGTATTTTTGTATTATGTTCTATCATAAAAAAAAATAGAAACTAAAAATTTTGTCTTAAAAATAAAAATAAAAAATTTAGGGGTGGACTACCCTTAACATTTAGGGGGATAAAAAATAGATCTTGACCGATTCTCAGACCTACTCAACACGCTCACAAAGTTTCATGAAAATCGGTCAAGCCGTTTCGGAGGAGTATGGGGACAAAAAGTAACACGAGAATTTTATATATTAGATAGTCGAATGATTAAAACTGAGAAGACACCCTCTGCCATTTATAACTGCCACAAAATGTGCATGAACTATATTATAGTGTGACCTGTATGAAAATGATGAATCACGTCACGAGATAAAAAATAACGAATATCAAATTACTCACATCATGAAGCCATGACAGTTTCCGTACCATTGGGTTGGCTCGTACATGACATTCAAAGTATACATCATCGCCCTCCTTAATGTCACTTGCTGCTAGCGAGCTGCCTAATCTTAATTTTACCACGGGTGGGTCTGTAAAATCGAAAGTTAAATTAAGAACTGTCTTGACTAACATTGTAAAGTAAATCTCTTCAAGTTCTTATTTAGTACCAAGCATTATTAGTTTTCCATGCAATGGAATCTTATATATTATACTACAAGCTGACTCGGCAATCGTTGTTTTTCCATACACGTGATTTCTAGCAATCATTTTTTAGTTCGATAAAAATAATTATCAACTTAAAGTGTTTATAATCGAAAGCGTTTTAAACAATAAAATGCTTTATTTAGGTTAATAAATTAATCTTTATATGACACGTTTGTCGGTTTACATTAAATTAAATTATACTTACATACGACACTAATAGTCCATGTAGTCTCAAGAAAGAGATTGGTTACATTTGGATTTTCCGCTCGACAGGTGATGGGCTTTCCATCATCGTCAAGAGTTGGTACGAAGCTCATCACGCTGATGGTGAGGTTATCACGTAACTCCTCCTGAAACAAATAAATTCTAATTAATGTAAATGCTTATATCATGATATGATGAACTCAACAATCTTAGGATCCCTTATTATCTTTTTCCCTTATAAGTTACTTTAAATAGGAAATGTATCATTTTTAATCTAATTGTAATTATGTTTATAATATTAAAAGCTATGTGTTGCAATTATTTAATAAAAAGACAACCCATTAGTTAGTTTTCCACGGCCTGGAGATAACTTTGTCGGGGGGTAGGCCGACTGGGTGAAAAAAAAAACACTTTTTTTTTCATATAGTATAGTACTAAAAATCTCTACACTGAATTAAATAACACCTTTTTTTTTAATTTTAAAAAGTAAACCATTGTAACATTAGAAACCTTTTTTCTTTTGTATTCAATAAATCACAAAGAAGACTCTAGATGTAATGGTATTAAATTTAGATAGACCTGAAAACGAACAAACGAAATTAAAGTAACGGCCAAAATGACGCCCTGTGAAATGTTCGGTTATCTGTATGGACGTCCTTCGAATCTGTGCTTGACCTTACTTATTGTCCAGGTTTTCAAACGTGTTTATATTTTTACTACCACAAAAAGGGTCTTAGACAAATACTCAGCCCGGTACAAACGTACGTACCGTTGATTGACTAAAAGAATATCGAAAGAGAAATAGAGACGAAATGTATAAACGAATAAGATTGTAATCAGAATCACTAAAGGCAACTTTCAGTGCTAAAATATCGTGCTAAAACAAACTAAAGAGAAGCAAATCGAAAACGTCATATGGATGTGGCTTCATAATTCTGATTATTAACGCAGCTGTGGATTTAAATTAGTGTTACTCAAATATAGCTCTTATTGGGTTGTGTTAGAGTTCAGCCTCTACCCTGATCTATTGCTGAATGCATTTTGAAATGATTGTTCAACACGAGTATTAACAACTCAAACGCTTTGGCTTTTGAAATTCTACGTCACATTATATCTTGTACGATACGCAAAAAGATATTATAGTGTAAAGTAAAACTTAATTTAACACTGTACTTAAATGAGCTCTAGTATTAAGGAAAATATCTAGTGCAGTTTATTTTAATGGGAGCATCAAGATCATATGAGTGAAATCTTTTGATGTATGCCAGAAATAATAATAAATTCCCATATTCGCACCATTAATGTACTCGGTATTTGCAAGTCTGCACTAATTATTAAATGGAGTCCTGTAAATTGAGACTTCCTGTTGTTTACTTAAGCACAATTGTAACTAAACTATCGCAACACTAAAATAATAGAATCAATAAATATAAATAATAGGCGGCGGCATCACTTACTATCAGGTAAGCCTCCTGTCCGTTTCGCCCCTGTTGTATAAAATAGTCAAAGTACTGATAACTTTGACTAATTCTATTATTATTTTTTTGAAATTTTATACTATGAACATATACTACAGTTATATATATTTTATAAACTGTTAGTGAAGTAGTGATGGCATATATTTTATTTATATACACGTTTTATTCGTTCATTCGTTCGAAATCGAAATGATTTTAAAGTTTTTATTATTAAAAACTCAGACACTCTGGTTATTACCTTTTCATAAAACGGAATTTCCGGCAGTATTTTTCTTTAATTTTCTTTTACAGATCTTGTACCGAACATTTGCGAGTTAATTTCGGCTTAATTTCTATTTATGTAGGTTAAACCGGTTAACAGAATGAGCATAGTGCACAAGTAATCAGTGGTTAATGATATCTTTGAGCACGTTTACCAAACTAGAATTTATATGAAATATAAATGATTACTTTCCATTGTTTATACCGTGACGCATCGCTCAATCAATATAAAATTATTGTAGGGATATTTTACGATCCATTCGCGAGTATGACATATTTATGTGTAGCCTGCATTGCATTGACGTAGGTATAATTGTTTCATGGCTCTCCGGTGTGAATAATCTAGGGTAAGTTTTATCGGTTTGCTGTTATCGGTAATTTTAATGGTTTGGAATTTATTTCATTATTGCTTGTTAAATGATTTTTACAATTTTGAATCCAGGTCATAGTTAATCAAATAAATGACTGTGTAACGAATGAAAACGTCATTTATAATAATAGGAGAGCCTTCTTTTATTTTAAAATCCCTAGCTAGCTATTCTTAATAATAGAAAATAATTAAATTAAATTCTCTCTTTCCTTAAGGGCCGGCAACACACTCATTAATGGTTGTTTATGGGCTGTGGCTGTTCCCGTTTAGGTCACAAGCTCGTTTGTCCCCCTATTTTTAAAAATCTTCTAATTATTTCGTATTTCTATATAATATTAGTCTCTACACATGTTAAGGTAAAAAAATCTCAAATGATGTAGGCTCAGTGCTAAAAACATGTCATTTAATTACACCATACAAAACTCTATATCGGAGTTTCATAATTACGTTCGTTGTTCGTAAACAGTAGTTTTGGTTATAGTTTTACACAAAGGCTTTGTTAGGAGTTCTGTCCTTGCTCGGTTTGCACCTGAATGCAATAAGGATCTGCATAAAACGGTTCTGATTTTCAGAACGGAATTTCCTAACTTCCACTTGGAAATGTTAAACTTTGTTTTCAGGAGTGTTATTGTATTTTACAAATACGCACGGACTAGTATAATCAATGTATAAAAATATATTTGCTTAAAGTATTCTCAATAGTTATAAAACTCTTGTAATGTCAAAAAACTCAGTTTTGACTCAGCATAGTCAACTTAGTCTGATCTATGATATTTAATTAACCTAGTTTTAATACCGGAACCCAATTATAGGGTTATTAATCAAGTCAAAATTTTTTAAATTCGTCTAAAATATAATGAGGTATAAAATTAAATTTTTATGAGCCAGGAGTTTACCATGCTAGTTGTAACAATAAAAATTCAGAGCCCAGTCTATTATCGTTTACATCTTTAAAATAATATTTCACATTGAATCGTTAAAACAGTACAAAATGCAGCTTTTACGGTAAGCTTAAGAGGTGGCAGTAAGCTTTTTTCGCGTAAGCGATTTGTCAAGTGCTATCAATAATGCAGTGATTATCGCATTATCGCGTCTATATTGCCTTATCTTTATACTTGGGGGCACATAAATTGTAGAGCACACGTGGCGCACATGAACTTAACAAATCAATTTATTTTGCAATAAAATCATTTGGGTTTCTTTCCTGTAACAAGGAATTTAATTGAAAAATCATATCTTGTCAAATTTTATATTTATAAAAGAATATTTGAACAAATTTTACTGATATATAATTGTAGACGTTTCCACGTTGAAATTGTAGGATGCCTCCAAAATATTAATTTTATTATTATTACAATATTATTAAATTATTATTATAATTGTTGTAAATGGCGTAATTGGTTAAAACAAATTATTTTATACAAGTAATTGCATTTTTGAACAAATTACAAGTTGTAATTTAAATATGAGTATACTAATTCAGATTATTGTCGAAACTTTGAATTTTCTTATTTACATAAGTTCAAACAGGATCCTTTTTTACGTTGTTAATTGAAGATACGTATGCTGAACATGTTTTGCGTTAAATACAAAAGTGTTCATGTCCGCACCGCACTCTATAGCCTCATCGTAATACCCTTTTCCATCGCTACAACAATCACGTGTTCACGATAAATCCTAAGTACGAGTGATCATCCCCTCTTTCCCTTTACCCCTATTTCCCCTCTCCCTTATCCCTCAGCCAAACCGCTTTCCTGATATTGTCACGTACGTCTCTATGGTTGTTATAATTCCGGGAATTATTTGGAATTCACTTTTTCTGTAGCCCTTTTCGGGAACCTTAACTTTTTTTGTAATATTTGAAGACCCGTAAACTCATACGTACATATAGACATATATAATATTGGCATTTTTCATATTTTCTACGATAAAAAATTGGTCTCGATAGTTTGTGCCATTCTTTGTGGATAACCTTGACGGTTATAATAAAAATAATCTGTAAATTTTGAAATACTGAATTATATTTTAACAAACTTTTCAACTTATAAAATTCAAAAAATACATACAGAAATGATAAAATTAGACCATATACGTCACGTCATCGTTTTTTCCTTCCCCGTACCCCCAATGCCTAATTGGGGAACCCCCCCTTCTTAAAAAAAAAAAAAAAAATTTTTAGTACACATAATTATTATCATTTAATATTGAATTTCTAAAGATAGCATTCCATGTACTTTGAATTAATAAAATCAAAATCTCTGTACATAGATTGGTTGATAAAAATGGAATTTACTATTTTCCTACTATATTCAGCTTGATATCTAAGACCTACTTTACAATGTTGCCAATTACGAAAGTAAACGAACGTTTAGGATGACAGCATCGTAAGTTAACTCAGTCGAGTCAAGTGTCGGCTCGGGCTTGAGTGGTACTTCAATACGTTACTATACACGTGTCTCACTGCAGTATCGATTTATGAGGCCTTGACAGGTTCTCGAGATGACCCGGAATAATGTTGGCAGAAGATAGGAGCGCAAGCAATCGTTCGTTTGAGTTGTGTACTTAGCAAAATTAATGTAACAAAAGAAGAATATATTGTAGCAATTTCCTGTATATTTTTCATACCTTTACTTAATCTGAGATTGTCTGGACATTATTACCGTTTCTCACTATTTTTGTTACTAATTCACTGACTTAGTTAGAGATTAAAAGTATAGACGTTGAATATAATGCTTTTAGTTCGTTCTGATTGTCGCAAACGTTATGCTACGTCGTAGCAGTATTACGTGCTTAAACCGCTACGATCTTGTAACTGCTTTGATATATTCGATCAACAAAACACGTGCGTTTGATGAAAAACGAAAAATGCCAACATAAAAAACAACACACTGGGGATGTGGGAAGAAAGCAAATATGCGAGGTGATCGCGTAGCTTATTAACTGTGGCATTTGGCCGGACGCCAATGCTACCGAATTATGAAACTGCACAGCATGCGCACAACTCAGCTCTGATTAAGATTTGCATGCGACCCTATTGCCGCATTTTTCTCACAAACTACGCATTAAATTTTTAATATGTAACAGCTCTGTTTTAGGAGGAAAATGTTTTGTTCACACAACGCTCTTTATATTGTACAATATAGCGAAGTGTCTATTAAGTGTAAATATAAAACTTTAGCATAAATTATGTATTCAATATGCCAAACCAAAAAATGACTTTGGTATACACTTATTTATTACATTAAATAAAAAATTAAAGAAATATTTTAGGAAAGTATTGTGGTCTAAATAAACCCAATATTGTATTATATTTACCCACATATCACTATTGCACATTCCATACTTTTCAGGAACCGTGGTCACGACCAGACTCAAGTCACTTGCAATCTTTTTTTGTTTTATTTACAACTAAACCTTTTTTTACATACCAAAGAAAATGAATATAGAGGATTCCATCCGGCCAATATATGTACTGAAATAACAGTGTGTAACTATGAGCTTGTAAATATTTGTGAATTAACACCTTTCAAGTCTATATAGCTGTTAAAATGTTGTTGGAATAGTAAGTGCTCCAAAACAAATTTCTCAACATGCTATTCCATAATAGCTTAACTGGCTGGCTCAGCTTGTGAGTTCTTTAACAATTTTCTATAAGTACATACGCAGTTTTTTATTTTTTCAGTAATTTTTTTAAACCCCAATGCTCACCAGAAGCATTATTTTATTTGTCTTTTCCAGTCTGACCTTTAATGCTTAAGAAAAATAGGACTTTGAATTTGTAGATTATATGGTTTGTGTCTTAACGTAAGTGACATATTTTAGGTACTGTATTATTTTTTACAATATTATCAACCAAATTTATATAAATACGTGGTTAATTGGTTGTAGGTTCATTTTTTTTCGTAGTTCGACAAAATAATAGTCCGTTAATTCAGATAGTATATAAATTATTAAGATTTTTGAATAGGTCAGTTTTTTAACATTCCGAAACCTGAGGATTAAAAGTAATAATTCAGACTTCGCTGTTTGTCTGTATAATTTTGTCTCGCTACAACAATATATTAAAAAAAAAAAATTAAGGAAATACCCATGCATTTTTGTAATTTTTCGCCCGAATTTTCTACCGTCTAGACCTATGAGTGTCATTTATGTACATGTAATACCTATGCAAAATATAATAGAAGTAGAATGTAGGAACACTTTCTATATGGTCACAATGTCTTCTATATTTTTTAAGTATTTAGTATTAAGTATTCAAACCTATTTCTTAGCTCACATTACTCGAACAATTATAACATTTACATACAAGTGCAATTACTCGACACGCTCACGTCCCTAACTGTGTTTCAATACTAATATATAATGTATAGACCTCAAATATTCACGAACATACCATTAAGCCTTGTAACATGTAGACATCATTTTGATACGGTTATCTTCGAAAGACAAAATTATTTGTATTCGAAATTCCAGTTTCACTATCCGGACATTAAATTTTGCTTTGAAGCGTTGAATACCAAATCTCAGTTTCGAAATTTAAATTCGAAATTCATTTTTTGAAGAGAACTAGTAAGCTCCTAAAACCTTAATTACGAATTAAAACAAAAACAATTAAAACAAAGATTACGGAAATGTCAAAGCCTGTTTTAGGGAAGGGCTGAATGGCCTACACAACCTGGAATTGTAATGACCTGGCAGAAGCTACATTAAATGAGCCTGTAGGTTATCTTATAGTTGAATTTTCTCGAGACTCGGTTTTATAGTCTACCGGGTTCGATGCACGATCGCGTATAATTTTTTATGAATTATAATCCTGTTTTAGAAGATCGGAAGCTAGAATATACAAAATCTTATATTTGTAATTTTTGTTTTGGTGTTATATCCAGCAAAAGTTATAAGATATCTACTTCTAATATGACATGATATGTATTATGACTACTTATTACATAATTGTGTCTCCTTAAAAAATAATATTCGACTTAAGTGTACCGTTTCGTACTTTAAGGCATTTAATTCCGGCATTTTGTTGCCTAATTAAGCGCATTTAAGACGATTTATTTCTCTCTAAATTATTTCTCTAGAACATTCTTCGCTTTATGGCTATTCATTAAGCGCTGTCCACAAATAATTTAATAACATTTTAAGCTTTCGCTTGGAAATTGAGTAAAGCTAGATGTTAATCAATGAAACAAAATCTAAGGACGTGTTTTAAAACACATTTAAATAGATTCAAAGACCGATAGATTTAATATGCATTATTGGTTTTTTTTTAATTCTCAACATACTTAAATGATGTTGATAAACTGTAATAAGAAATTTGGTTTTTGATTTGATTATGTGGTTCTAGCGTAAACCAAAGACAACATTAATAAATCGAAAATCGATGCAGTATTCTACTTCATATAAATCACTCGTTAAAATTACACAATGCATCGCCAGTCTAATAACTAAAGAAACCTATTTGTCTCTTACACCTTTAGAAGAAAACCACGATTTGTAAATACTCTCATTTCTTACATTATAATGAAATTTACATAAAGTTTATTATAAATGTATTACCTCTATTACCCCTCTGTTGCAAGTGAATTTGTTGCCAATTTATTTATAAATTACAAGGAAGGACGAGCAAAACTAAGTGTGATATACATAAATTAGTCTTCACATATAGACTTACAAAGGCTAAAGCTAGCTTAGCCCAACAAAGGCTAACCAGCGTAGGATGAACTGCTGGTTCAGGAGTGTGAAGTGCCATTGTTCTTGAACATAGCACAAGTTATGAACGATGCTTAATAGGGTAACAATATATTAATAGCATTGTATTTCTTGAACAGTCCTTAATTAATAAATAACTCATTACAGCTCGGACACGTTTGCACATGCAAATTTAATTCAGTATTTATGATTCACAAATCAGTTTCCGTCCGTACTTCAACTTATGTTTGAATGATGTCTCATGGTGCCGGCTTACTGTCCTTCACCAATTATACGCATATTTCATAACAAATTTAGCTTTAGCATTTAGACCTCAAGAAACAGAACACGTTAAACACATCTGCTAAGTCCCAATACAGGGATTGTACGAATAAAAATATAATCGAAAAAAATTTAACTCCAGTTTTTTTAGATTAGCAGCAGTTTTCTAGATTAAAAGATAATAAGTGGATGAAATAGTATACAGCCCATAATGAAGACTATATTCTTTCCATTATGTTGTCTTTTTGGTTGGAAATTTATAGAATCCAGCAAAACACATTATAGTCTATGAATAATTTGAAAGCCCCGTCAATCATGGACAATTTCATCTATTAAATTTATATTACAAGTGATCATAGTCACCCTTCAGGCAGACAAGGGCACTTGTGAACTTTATTATTTATGTATTAAATGCTGGCCTAGTAACGAGCCGAGATATTTAGTGTGGATAGTCGATGCCAGCAATTTCCCTTTAATTAATTATTATAAAAATTAAAATCCATTTCTATTATTACTGCTTCCTTTTCCCATGTAATTTAATTTAAATATTCAGTTTGAAACGCCGTGGGTTTGTTTAGTAATTTTTATAACTATTATTTAATGATTTAAGTAAAAGTCAGTGACTGAGTGTATCCATAAAATAATCATATAAATTACTAGTTGTACCCGCGACTTCGTCTGCATGGATTAGGTTTAACAAGTTAAAAATACTTATTTTAGAAAACATGTACTATATACGTCGCTAACTAAATAAACACAAATGTACTTTATTTATAATTATTGCTTAAAGACAAAAAAAGAAAGCAGCAAAAATTAATCACAATATTTTGAATTAGACTACAGAATTTTGATACGTTTTTTATTACGTAATTTTATTTTAGCTTTTTGTCGGCGTAGTAAATACACATATATCCTTGCAAAGTTCCATCTTCCTAACACTAACCGTTTCGACGCTACAGTGAGAACGGGCGAATGAACGGACATGACGAAGGGTTCCTTTACGTAGACTGCGGAACCCTAATAAGTAGCCTAATGTATCTAAGTAAGTCCTAGTAGTAAGAGACTCCTTATTACATCAGCTACCAATCAAAAAAAGTCCCGTCAAAATCGGTCCAGCCATTCCAGAGATTAGCCGGAACAAACAGACAGACAGACGGACAGAAAAAATTTTAAAACATGGCTTTTTGGTGTATGTATCGTATATATATTCATTGCATGTAGTAAAAAACCGGTTATTTCAATATTAAAAACAGACACTCCAATATTATATATTAGTATAGATAACAGATAGCAACGCAAGTATTTGGTTCAGCTACAACGTATTATCTAAATTAGAAAACGATATTTTAAAATACACATGAAAATAAGGTTTGTCACAGAGTACGAGTATATGTAAACAAAATCCATTTAAACTGGAGTGAAGTCAGTGAAGTGTCGCTTCAAAGTTTATTTCTTGAATCCGTTTTCATATTTGCAGTATTTTAAGCTTCGACAACTTTGCGAATTCACGGGCCACTACATTTATAAGGTTACGTAGTTTGAACATACTTTTTTTACCATGCTACGACTTCTCGTAGCTAAATTATTTCGTTATGAAGGTAATAAGAAAGATAAAAAAATGATTGCATCACCAATAAAAAACATTTGTCTGTCTGTGACAAATAATTATATTTTCCCAAAAACGTTTTTGCCGTAGTTAAAGTTAAAGCTCTATTCAACTCCTAAACATTATTATCAGTAGCTGGACAGCCCCTTATTAAGTAAGAAGAATGTAAAACTACGTCATTGGTATGACTTAGGATACGAATACATGCTTTCGCTTGTATGGCAATCCATCGCACTGAGAGAAAAAGCCAAGCTTTAAACAGTGAAGGCTTCTTGGCATCTGTTTTTGTGACTTAATAGCGCTTCTAAATCAGGGCGGACACCGTAAACAGCAAAAAACACTAAGCTGGTTGGTTACGTAAAAAGTGACGTCACAAACACTGCATGCGATTGCAAAGACGCCACTCTTGCGGAAGATCGTACTTAAAACGGTTTATCGTGCCAATTTCTTTTTTGTATTCTGTCTAAGAAAGATAAATTTTTATTAAAATGTACGCAGAAATAGTGAAAAATTTCTTTTTGATTGCCGTTTTTGTCAACAATTTTTTTTCCAGATCTTTGAACTAAAGGCTCCATTGTCGCAATTAAATGTTTAGATGAATAAAGTATGATAAAAAATGGTGCATAATTGATGAGAACTAGCTACGAAAAAAGAAAATTAGAATCACTTTGTCGTTCCTCTCGATTCAGTACTCTTTCCAAACACTAGCAATTTAACAACAATTAAAATGCTCAAGACATTCAACAATTAAAGGAACCGAGTGCCAAGAACCATAAAAGATAATTTATAAAAACAGGTAATTTTCCGTGCTATGAAAAATTCTATTTAAATTTACATCTGGACAAGGCAGATAAAGTTAAGATCAAAAGTTCTCGGTACCGGCTTCATTCAGGAAATGCAGGCATGCGACAAAAAGTTAAATTATTTAATACTAGTTTAATTAAAATGTCGTGCCTCATTGTTTTCTTTTTCCACTTGGATTAAGACGTGCGTGTATTTTTTTCACCCATAAAACATTTGAGGTGCTTTTAATGTCGAAAGAAATCCTCGTTAATCATATGTTCTGTGTGTATAATCCAATTAAGCCTGATAAATGAAAAATGTAAATATGAAGGTTTCATATGTTTATTGTTTATTATCTGTTTATTTGTAGGAGTATTATGTAGCATAATTTGTCCATTTAGAAATGAAGAAGTCTTAATGTACCTAAAAAATAAATGTATCTTTTCATTACAATTTGAATTATTTTTATGTGATAAACTTATTTTAAGCATAGAGCATATAAATTTGCTATTACTATATCATAATATAATGTCCCTGTACATATTATGAAGTAAAGGGGTCACACTCAAACAATAAATCCTTAGCATTCCTAAGTACAAACAAGATAGTAGAAACACAGTGTGTCTTCGTATTTACTGCGTTCGTTACATTCTTCAAGAACTCGTGATGGCAGTACGTTAAATTCCTACATTGCAATAAACGTTTGTCTATGGAAGAATAAATTGTCTCTAGTAAAATTTCTACTTTTTACATCAGGACACTGTCAGGATGGTTATCTTCTAGATTGTATTACGTAAATATATGTATCACAGCTTTTTAATAAACAAATGTTGATCGCATCAGGAGTCAAAAGCGAGACCTAGTAGGATTTTATTTTAAGTCAATGATGATGCTATCCGATGTGATGCTGAAATTAGTACTAATTTAGGAAATAGGAATTAAGGAGTATCGTGATTTAATATATTTTTATATGATAATATTCAAGGTTTAAATTATTAAATAAATTTATTACTACTAAAACCACGACCAATAATATTTAAACTCAAACTTTTATGACACGTCACGCCTATAAGGTCTCTGGTGCCAGTACACCTCACTCACGATCCACTCTGATACATTTATATAACCACTCCAGGGGTTTGTGAATATAAGACAGATAATCAGAAATAAGAACTCTCAATCATCCCAATAATCAGATTCAAGTGAGTTGCTAAATGGTACTGAATAATAAACTAAAAACGATAAATATTTAAGTTTACTTTGAAAAGAAAGCATGATATTGAAGGTAATCCCGCTAGAAGCAGTGTGACGCAAACAGTACTATTGGCACTGCTGGCGAGCAAATACAAACATTCATAGGAAATTGGACTTTCCACTAACCTAAATTGGATTCTTATTCGCATAAAGCTCAAGTAGCAATTGCTAAAAAGCTCACCACAAAATTTATTGTTGATTCATTTCACAAAGACATTCGTCAGTTACGGATTATTTTCGAAGTTTGAACAATAAAAAATGGTTTTTACTTTTATTTTGTAATATTACCGCAATATCAAATAAATTTTAGTAATTTATAATATGTCACTAAAAATTATGTAAGCTCCGAATAAGATGAGGTAACAGGAGTCAAAAACTGTTTACCAAACCCACGTTTACCGCTCTACGCCACTAGATGGCATAATAAAAAACTGATAAATAGATTATATAAATGATTGACTTGTTTGCTTTTTCAGATTAACGCATCCGCAAACATACGGGAGCTGCCAAAACCATTTTATTTGTATTAACTTCAAGCGTAATTATTGTGGTATTGTTTAAATGGCCTTTTTGCTGTTAACCGATGAATTTGTTTAATAAGTGTTGCCCAATTAGTGAATTTAATGTTTGACACACAACAACAATTTATTAAATTCATAAATTTAGTCCCTAATTAGTCTTTGAAAGTTCTCGAATTATCACAACGATAATATTGTGGCGTTTGCTCTGTACCTCCGTTCCTTTGATCATGACGTCCTAAGCACAAGACAAGACAAGTCTTACCGTCATACGGTGACATTAGAATTAAGAATCGCTTGGTTTCATGATATCAATAGTTATTGCTTGATTAATTATTTCTGTGAATGAGTAGGGCATCAAAAGGTTACTTATAGCTATCAGTCCAATAGCTCAATTATTCAATCTGAAAGCGGTCTCCACTTTGTGTTCACGCCTTTATTAAGACTAAGGGTCTCGCTCCTAATTGGGTAATGGAGGTGTTACTTTGTATATTGATTAATGTAGACACGGGTACTTAACTATGTGCAGTCAATCAAGAGACGTATCAAGAAGCAGAGAAGATATTTATGAACTTACCAGTGAAAACACTTGAGCAATATGATTTTCGAAACCGCTAGGCGCAACTATTTAGTATATGTTTTAATTCTCTGCTCATAAAAATAATTGCTCAAGTTTATAAAGAATACAGTACAGTGTAGACACAACTTGACGAAATAAAGGACGGATAAGCGTATATTTCTATTACCTATTATGTACTTATGTTTTACTACTTTAACATTGTGAACGTTATACTCAGTTATTTCTTTAAAAATATAGTTAAAATAAAAGCGGTTACTACAGCATTTCACATATGTATTTTAAAAATGAGAAACAACATCAAAGCTCTGATACCAGACACTTGTAATCTCCAAGTACGGATTATATTCTGCAAAGCATTTATTAGATTACATCACAAACAGTTAGTATATAACTAAAGAGAACAAAAACAGTTTTGGTCGGCTGATAGCTGAAAACTGTGATATGTATATAGGCAGAGAAGCAAAAATTATCACTTCTATATAAGGAAAAAATTACATAATTATACATATGGTATGCGTACACAATAGTTAAATCGATAATAGTAGAATTTTTAAACGTTTATTAATTATAAATTCCAAAACTGAGCATGGAGCTCTAAATATTTGAACCATTTTGGGTTTCGTAACTTTTCACATCAAAAGACTGGACACAAAAACGAAAACACCACACGATCGTTATCATGATCTCGTTCGTAGCCACAAGAGGGCACTTGTGTGTGTTTAGTACTCGTTAGTTTGATGCTTGGCCACTTCTAAAACGTGATAGAGTGGCATTCCGAAGGTATGCTCCGTTTTTAAGCATTAACCACGGATAAAATATGTACTTTGACCATTAAGGTAATACGATAGACACCAACGCTTTCTTTTGCTTAGAATATCACAGAACAATATCTTTTTTACACAAGGAGCATATAATTCCAAACAGTTGAATATAAAAAAACAAAACTTCAGGACTATCGGGACTTGCAAGTAAGCTTGTTTCATCGGTGCTAACATAAGACTATTTAATTCATTATCAAACATGTTCAATATCATTTCGTCTTAGTCCATCTTTCTAACTCACTCACAAACGAGATTCTATTCAAATTTTCAACCTTTTATGGGTTTTACCAATGGATAAGGTTCATAATATTTTCTTGATAGTTTAGGTATTCTATTCCATCCTAAGTTGCTCTAGCATGGACATACAGTATGCCTAACTATTGAAGTATTGAGAAAATATTCAGAAATATAATTAAAAATGCGATTCATTAACATGTCCTTTAAAACGGGGTAAAAGCAATGATAAAACTAGAGCCACTGTAAAGAGGGAACGTGAAAAATAAATATCCGAAGTCGTTTCGATTCACAGAGGTGAGTGTGAAGCCTTTGACGCGATTTTGATGAATATTGTCTCTTTTGAGTGCAACATTTTCCCATTACTGTTAATTTCGAATTTTTGCGGAGCAAGATATTTTCATCAGGAATGTACGGTTTATTATAATTTGTTATTTCAAAACAATGCGATACACTACTTTGTTGAAGTAATAAGATCACTAATTAACCGACACTGAACCTAGAAAATTTTCCACCTTTATTCAAGACATTTATTTTTTTAGTGTCTTCATATGCTAATAATAAACAAAGTCATTTTGAGTTGAGACTGATTTTTGAGTTTCAAGAAGAATTTTGAATTTTACTTATTTATTTTAAAAATGTAATTAAAGTTTATTTAAAGATCACAACCACAAAAATATGTCCCTATATTTCCACGGCATTCATAGGACCGAATACACTAGCCTAATAAATCTTGAAGTTACATTTAGTGCATTCTGTTACGATTTCAAACTAACCCTATTTGCAGTGCGCTTGCGTCAATAAATCTGTACATTAGTGCACGTCCGTGAATCTTGTAGAGGACACTTCCGTGAAGTGTTTAGGCGAAATAGAATTGCCACGGAAATTTACTGGATCATATATATTTGTGCAAACTGTATTTCAAATAAAAAATAATAATTTGTATAATGAAAATTATAAGATATTGTTATTTTTTAAATATTAACCTCTGTAATATTTATAGTTAAAGCTTCTTGAACGCATTTGCCTCTGAGGAGACAAATAAAAAGGTGTATGTTTCGAGAGGAAAACATTAAAACTCACATCATAATCAAACGCAAGACAATCGCAAGGCTTGCAGTTGGACTTAATCGTATAAAATTCTTAATTGAAAATTGAAATTTCTTTATAGGAGTGATTTGCAGATAAAAAGTACAATTGTGAGGAATCAATACACATAATTTTTTATTTTTTTATAAAAAACACTGAATGGGACCGCTACCCACGTCCACTCACAATGCCAGAGGGCTCGCAAGAGCGTTGCCTGCCTTTCAGAAGATTATACGCTTCTATGTAGCTTCACGTATGTAAAAGACAACACTTTTATCTTTTATGGGAAGTAAAATTGGCTTAGGAAAGGGGCTAGAGGATTAACTTTAACAAAAGATGGGTTTTCTTTACGAGCTTCATTTTTTCCCGACTTAAAGAACTAAACACGCATGACTGACTCATACATACATTTTACCCTATTTTTTTTAAATCGTAAATACATTTAAATGAGATATCATCACGGTTGCTAACAATCATCGGGAACAGCCATACAAATAATATTAGCATTGAGTCAAGTTGTAATACATCTATAGAATTTTATTTAAGTTAGTGTATTTTCCGGCAAATTATTTATTATTTATTCAAAGAGTGACCTTGCTATTAGGCAGAAATTTTAATAATATACAATAAATATTACAAGTAAATATTTATACGTATAAGCCTATTTATTGCTACTATTATATCAACAGAGAATCTCTTATATACATTATTTAAACTCGCCTGCATACGATACGAGAGAAATATAGACTACATCTCGCAAAACCACATACATTGGACCCTGAAAGTGGAAAGAACTTTTTCAACACACCCTCGAAACATCAAAACTCAAAGAACATAATCTCATTTCGAAAAAGACGCCAACCCGGATATTCTCTGGGAAATATTAAGTTTATCTAAGTTTTTCAGTAGTGGACGGATAAAGTGCTAACGGCCGACAAGTAGCCAAACTGGCTGCCGTAAATCTCTTTATGCGATCGTGAGAGTCGCTTACTTTTACGGCAGTTTCATTATCCCTTAAAACGGACTATCTAAACGGTGGAACTTTAGTATATAGGTGCTTGTCTAAACCCCCCGCCCCAAAACATAGTTTTTAATTATATTTAATTCTAAAACGCGTAAAAACTACGTATGATATTCACGAAAAGAGTCGCGAAAGTCCTAAAACACTTGTTGGGTGGACACTTTTTTCTAAGCCTGAAATCAATAGAACTTACGAATAGTACGAGCGCATCCAGGATTTGAAGGTCCTAATGAAACGAACCATTTACAGATGTATACGTTTACCTCTTGGACCTCGATGCACCCGTTCAAATCGAAAGTGTGTGTGAAATACACAACCTTTGATTTTGCATTATTTCTTGTTATCAAATTTATCCCCCTTTAAAATATATCTATTTAAAAATAAAATATTTTGTTTGATACTTATAATCTACAATCAACAAAAACTTTAATGATGATTTTTTTTACGAACTTGCAATGAGGAATGCTTTCTTGCCATTGCTTTTTGCTTATCTGCCGTTTATATAACCTAATCATGGGGGCTTATACATTTTCTCGTATAGGGCCATGTTATATAATTTCTCGATTAAAATACCAGGGTCTAAAAGTAACCGAGATTAGCACGTTCAACCAAACAAACAAACTACCCCGCAGCTTTGTAACAATATTAAATAACTAACGAATTCAGTATAAGCGTCTAAATGTAGTAACATTTTAGGAGATCTAGTAAAATATTTAGTTTAGTCTCAGAGCTGTTCTAATGTAATTATTTATCTCTTTGTTCAACAAAACTTTGCAGGTATTGTCTGAACTAGTTTTATTATCAACAAAGTCCCACTGTGCGCGACGTATTCTTATTTAATTTAATGTGTCTTATAACTTGTGATATCATGTGATCATGTGATCATTATATAATTGTGTATCGTATTTTCTGAATACGTTTGTGATCGTGATGTTGCTTTATTTATTCATTCTAATTATTTGTTTAACGCGTAGTAGAGCGAATCTTTATATATTTTATTTGACTGTAACGTGTTTTTTATAAGGAAAAATACATTAATATATTTCAAACTATCACGTCGATTTTTGCGTCTTTCGCTATAGTAGTAAGTATATAATTGTAGTAAGAACGTAAAAAAGACGTTTAGAACAGACTTGAAATAAATGATCTTTAAAATTGTATTGTAAACGCAACGTTTATCATAATATTTTTTATATTCATAGCAGTCGTGACGTATGCAACAAGGGATTTGCAAATAGTTTGTAATTTGAAGACCAAACTGACTTGGCTGGTCCATACATCATTTCACTCTCTCCTGAGAATGCCCAGCGAGAAGTGTTTTTGTGATAACTTTCTGGGTAAAACGTAGAAGTATGGTATTGTAGAAAACCTTTTATTTATACTAGGAAAATATAACATTCCATTTGCATTCTTAGCAACACGGGTAAAATTATAAAACAGTCTTATAATTCTCAATTATAAAATTATAATGGTAAAAGTTTGTGTGTATGTAAGTTTGTAACCCCTCACAACAAGGGAGACAAAATAAGTTTTGATTGCAAGAGCTGGTTGGAACATTGGAAACATATATACATTTATTTCTATTTATATACAAATATAACGACCACATTAAAAGGTTAGTTAATTAATAGGAGTGAATCCTCGGGGAACAGCTCATAAACAAAAAGACAAGAACATATTAAATCGACTGCCACCTTAGATGATCGAATTAACCTTCGTATACCAGGTATATCCTCTATATAAGATAGAACAGCTGTGGTTCACCACACCTTATTCATAAAAATATTATATCAATCTAATGACATTTTTTATTAGTCCTAAACAGCGATTTCGTTTCATTTAAATCTCATCTACTTTTAAAATTGTTTAATTGCATTATTCTTTGAACAGTGTGAGTCTTCTTCGTAAAGCTTAGTTTGTGAAGTAAACAGTGCTAGTGTTTGTCAATCCATTCGGGAAGAACCCGCGGGCAAACGGAATAGCTTAATTCCAATACTTTCAAGTTTTATTCATCTTTGTTTTTGAAGTACAGCGTCTTTACATATTTGAATTACATTACATTTGAACAAAACGAATGAGTACGATTTTGTATATTGTTTACATTATTCATTTTGTAAGCGTTAATGAAATGTTGTCATAACCGTTATCTAATGACAAAAATTGTAGTAGTTTATTTATATATAACATTCTCGTTTTTTCCCCAGTCATATCCCTAAATTTATATTTTTTAGATACAATTTTTAGATTAATTTTTTTTTATGATAAAGCAAAAAAAAAACAACCCAAATTTTTACACCTCTAGACACCCCTATTTTTTTTTTTTTGAAAATTGAAATCAGATTTATGGCAAAGCACTTTGCTGGGTCAGATAGTATTTTAAGATTTCCAAAATATATCGTGATTGACTAATCATCGCTACTTATAATAATTTCAATACTTTTACACTATCGACCTATCATTATGTCAATATATAATTATTTGAATTTCTATAAGAAAATATATAGTTTTACCTATGTCTAGAGATTAAACACCAGGTACGTGACGTAATATAACGTAGAAATCCACGCTGATCTAAATCAAACGCGAAGGAATCGTAGCGGTGAATAATTCGCCGCGGATTTTAATCGATCATAGTACCTGCGGTGAAGGCACATTTCCCGTGCAACTGTTTCTAATTACGAAATTCAAAACGCATTTTCAGGAGTTGATTACGGTCGTATTTCGGACATTCCTTGCACCGGACGGCTGGCGTCGAGCCAATCGGTCTACTGCATTACCACTGCTCAACGTGTGCCGTTTTAATTCCGTTTTCATATTACTCAAATGTCATAGATAATCATGAATATAAATATTTTGTGAGTGGAGTGAAATATTAGCAGAATATACATCCAAAAAGGCGTGTGTGATCGATGTTGTGTAATAAGGATTGATGTGCTAAGTATAATGTAAATAAGTTAAAGCACCAAAAACAAGTCGACATTTGAAAAGTAGAGTGTGACTAACTGGCCGGTTACTATGGCAACGTTGCTAAGAGAATAAGTGATTTACAACTTATACATATTTATATAATTGTGTGAAATTTGTACCAATATATTATTATTATAATATACGCTTTTTAATTTGAATTGAATATTTCATTTAAATGTATACAAATATATCTCATTTAGAAGCAAGTATAGCCTCTATATATTAAAAAAGTACGTACATACATAATATGTACTCATTTTTTACATTTTGAAATAATCGGTGTATGTATTCGATTTCGATTTTGATGTTCATTGTTAAAATATTTGGAATATTTATTTACGTGTCGAAACCCTGTCAGCGACCAATTAAACGTCCTTATATGCCATCTACAATTTATAAATATTCTTATATGCCATAAATATTAGAAATCGATATGTAAGTATTAGTTTAATACACTATTAATTTATTTAGGACAACAGATGTTGATTGCAAATCCAATTCAGTTATGTATGTTATTGAAACATGACGCGCGAGTGACCCATTACCATTACGGAGCGAACTAGTTGAACAGCTCTCGAGGGAAATCCGACAAGTTTTGGCCGGAACTAGTTGGGGCAGATGCGCTTGACTCAAAGGGACTCAGTTTAGCACAATAGCGAACTTAGCGCATCCTGAGAGCTTCTTAACTAAGTATTAATTGCATTTAGGAAAAAGTTAGGGATTTAATTATATTTTGAATTTCGAATAATTCTAGTCGCTGTGCGAAAATTTGCGGTGAAAATTCAATATTTATTCGTATCCATTTATTAAGGTTGCTACTTGATCTCGAATCATTACATCAAAGTTTTTCTTCAATAAATAAGACATTTTACTGCTATTTTCTCTCAAAGTATATAATTTAACTTACGAAAACAGACAAAATAATTTGGGTGTGTCTAATGTGACTCACTGAGATCTTAAAATCTAGATATTCAAGCTTTTTTGGAGGATTGTTTTCTTTTTATTTCCAGACAGTTTGTGACCTATCTACTTCTATAATATCAAAACTAAGCTATTTATATTTACACAACATATTTTCCATTCTAAGCTATTTAATATAATAAGGCAATTAATTTATTGACTTGTAACTTACACAAATGTAAAAAATCGGACAGAAAAATACAAAAAAACATTTTTTAATGTAACATTTGTGAAAAAGATTTCATTATGTTATTTAGTTTTGATTTATTTTGTATTCTGTTAATTCATCCTTATCTGTAACATCGTCTTTGATTTATTTTTACTCTAAATATTTACTAAATATATTTTTCTTGGTTTCGTTTACTCGTGTGTAATAATATAAGAGTGTCATGTACTCCTTTATGCATCAGTATGTAACTGTAGTAAAGAATGTTTTAGTTGTGATGATTTATAGTTGAGGAACGTTAATTTAATTTAAAAAAAAAACATCATTTGTTGTAATGCCTTCACTGTTAGTAATTCAAGCATTACTGTTAGAACCAAGGTAATCATTAAGAAATAATTAGAAAGAAGTATAATCTTAGGGAATCTTATTAAATTATTAACCTGAGAATGACGAAAACATAGACATTGGCATTAGCTGATATGTTGATCCAAGCTAAGTCTAAATTATATGCAGATAAGGCCGCGTGCATTAGCTTATACTGTCAATTTGACCCGTATGCATGCAATTACATTGGGCCCGGAGTAATGAAATGGAAAAATCCTCTTTCAGAGTGATGGAGGGCACAGAGCTAATGAGGTCGTGGATTACATTATCTAACCCTGCACGCCTTCATACGATTCTTTTAATTACTCTAAGAGAATGGCTTAGCTGACCGACTTTTTGGTTTTGTTTGTGTTTCGTAGGAATTATTGTAAAAATGAGGAAGATGCATTTTGTAAATCAAATGTGGCGAGTGGTGAAGGGTTGATATATCAGTAAATGTTACTTTTGAAATGAAAGTTCTCGGTAAGAAAGCCGCAGTCGATTGCTAGTGATATTTATTTTGCTAACTTCGGATACACATTGACCTATGCGTTCAAACCCATATACTTCAAACTGCGACGCTATGCAACTTTAATAATAATATTTATTTTAACCTGAGTAACGCTATTTTAACCGCCTCTTAAATTGCTAAAAATCACTTTTCATAAGATACACATAATATAAATATATCCGTTTCAAATATACTAAATTTTATTAAATTACATATTTCGCATCAACAAATGGAGAAAGTTGAAGAAAGTTGTTAATCAATTCTAATTTATAACATACATAAGGAAATGATATTTATTTAAATTACCTTAGATTTGAGACCAACGTTTGTTTTTAAGTCACTTAGAAAAGGAATAGGGTGATGATAATAGATTCAAATTATGAGATAAGAGCTTAGATTTCGAAAAAAGTAACGATATCTTCTCCTAAAAGTAGATAAAGGTATTCAAGTCTAAATAAAAATTAAGTTAACGATTATTCTAAGTTTTTCCTATGATGCATGCTTTTTTTAATAACCTCCGTAAATCACGCGAATGCAGTAGTGAGTTTCCACTACTACTAGTGAATAGTTTGTATGAACTGAAAAATCTTATACAAAAAAAAAACGAGAAAATTTTCAAAATTAACCTTTTTTTATTTAAAAATTTATGAAATCTACGTGAATTGAATAATTACATGAATATCAATGGATATATATGGATATGGATGGATATGGAATCGCGCTTGAATCCAAAAAAAATCCACGAATCTAAGCAGAGTCACACTTGACTTGTTTTGTGTAAGTCTGAATCATTTGCATTACCGTAGGTCTGGCTACGTGCCAACTTCACCGCAGATGCACTTTATAGCATAACTACATACTATATTGTTATAATCCAAGTGAATATAAAAAATGGTGTATAATTTTAATTGTAAGCGTTTAAACTACTTGGGTACTTGAACCTTTAATCTTATCTAATTGTTGCCAAGTAAAAATTATTAATGGTAGAGTGATGTTTGTATGAAATCTGCACAACTTAATCAATTTCGGTGATTTTTGGCAATTATAAATGTTACACAAGGGTTTACTTTATTTTTTAACACTGGGTATGATTTCACTTTATGCAAGGATCTTCATTAACTACAGGTGAAACAAATAAATTTGTGCAATTTAAAATTGATCTTTAACTGATGTTAAATATTTATTATATTTAAAACATATTACCTGCTAGCAAGCAACATAGCAAGCAAGCACATTGAAACATATTTTGTACGGACTAATATTGTTATTATTAATTTTTAATACATACCTACTGAATATACCTTACACTACATATAATCAACACTAAAGTAAACTGAAAGTTCTTATCAAACCCGTTGATATAACCCACATTATACAAAAAGTGAAACAAGAACAAACTATGAACAAACTTTGCCGTGGTCCCGAGATCGTTCCAACGGGAGCCATTGTCCCGATATGATATCTGGGACCCACACGAGCGACAATTGTTTGATAGACGTGTTTTGTGATTATTGAATTACTAATATATCTTTACTTGTTTAATTTAGTCCGAATAATATTTGTTGACAAACTTATTGTATTAAATTATGATAATGAAATTAATCGATACGAAAAGAACAATTTGTGAAATGGTTATGATTGCCCAAGTAATTTATTTCTTGGTCATCAAAAGTATAGTTAATTGGAAAATGGAAATATATCTAAATAAAATTGTTTTTCCTTACTACAAAACCACATACAATTTAATGCAGGATGTGGTCAATTTACTTTGAAAAATGGAATTTGAATTACGTCAATGAAATTGTTTCCCGGAAATTCTGATGTAAACTTCCCATTAAAATACTCACAAAAGAAGCTCTTTTCAAAACCATATACTCCAAGAAACAAAACGAAAATATTCCTCTCGTATTTTCCAAATTACTTTCTTTACGATGAAACAACTTCAAATAAAAGTTGAGCTGACTGCGGTGAACTTTGAAAGCTCGCAACAATTTTCGGAATGAATTTCTCGTGTCAACCCCTTAAAATTGAACTTATGATAGTTCTTACACTAAAATTACTCGCTTTTACAACTACTTCGTTAGCGAAATTGTATTCTGTTTTGTTAATTTGAGTTAAAGATATGTTTTTAAGTTCCTGCTGGATTTAGAGTCAACCTTCCAATATACCTATTTATACTTATATATTAATAATACTTACATAACAATATGATAAAAAGTGAGAATACTCTAAGCTATAAAGATATAAAATTAAAAAGTAAATAAATTGCCTAAATTAACATAATTTATTCTTACCTTAATATATAATATCGATACATAGTTTATTTGTCTATTAAAAAAAACAACCATTTTGATGGTAAAATATACAATGTACTAAATATTTACATTAAAGGTACCACTAAATTCTATTATAATCGCATCTAAAACATTATGTTTTCGAAATGAGAGCAAAACAAATTTTAATATTTCTAAGCATCTGTTTTCTCAATAAGTGAGTTCCTCAAGCAGGCTCTATAAACAAACTTAAGAAGTTTAACGAACGCACTATAAAAATTGAACCGAGCGCTATAGCGCTTCTATAGAACCAATTAGTTTTGGAGATTAAAGGCAAAGGCGACGATTCAAACTTTTTCTCACTTTTGCGAGTCGCCTAGGCTCATTTACGTCGACCTAAGCTTTTAAAGTTATGACTTTATGAGATATTAAAGTTAAAAACTTTTGTAAATTTGCCTTAAAACGTTTTACCTGCCTTTGAGAATTTGTCTTAAGGGAATCCATGTAATTGGTGTAACAAAATGACGGAAGAGTAATAGATAAAAATGGTGTTATGCCACTTTAACTACCAGTACCCAAGTTTTAATATTATTTGAATTAAAATTATAAATTAATGTTTAAGTTCGTCTATGTTTCTCGTTGTACATTTATAATTTGACTTGTATAAGATTTGTTACTCTGCCAGAGCGTGTCAACTAATGTTTCTTCCGATAAATTTCATCTATATACCATGTCTCGATATTTATTCAAATACAGCTTTAAAATATAATAAATTTCCGAGGCAAAGGCAACAAAAATAAGCCCAACGAGCCGTCAAATCGTATGGCAGACCGCTGTATAGCAAGTGAAGCGGGAAATCTCTAATATGTTTTAATATCCGAGCGCATAGGACCCCTGTTTACGTAACATTACAGCTTAAAATGGCGCAGTGAAGTTTTAAAAGGAAACATATTGTTTTATATTTATTTTAGTAATAGTCAATATAGTATTTCAATATCGACATAATAAAGCAGTTGTGTAGTAAGCATACACTTATATATTTATAGATCCCCAATTTTTTGACAAATAAAAAACTGTTTGTTTCGGTCGTAACCGTTGCGTATATTTGTGTGTTTGTAAATCATGAATAAAACAGCAAAAATGCGTCTGTTTCATACTCTACGAAAGGACTCGTTAGGACTCTACTCTAGGAGACTTAATGTGTATTTACCAAACTTATTAAATTATATCTTTATTTGGATTTTCTACTTTGACTCATTTAAAACAAAATTCTTGAAAAAAAGTTTCTTAGTAATTGATTTCTTACTACTAAAAACAGACACGTAAATTTGTCCTATAAAATTTACATCAGATATTTTAAAATATCTGTTCTCTATTCAGCTCATAATTAACTGTAGGTACCAATACCGTATTCTTGTTAAAAATTAGTCGATAATTGGCAACGAGCCAGCAAATGGAGTTACGTTAGAGGAATATATTTTATTTAACCAATCCAAGATTTATTAAACAACATGATACGATGTAGACTCATGGAATGTCAATATTAAATTCTTCAAAAATAGCAATAATTATGGCCATTAATTCAGGTAGGTATGTTTAAAATTATTTTATTATACCATGATATTTCATATAATCATTTTTTTCAAACCTCACCAAAGCCTAATTATGAATTTAACTAATACAAACTATGATTTTAAATGAGCTGCATAATAATTATAATCAATTAAATTTGAATCTTAATGGCTAATGGCTTCCAAGCCATTCGCGGATTCTCTCTTTAGTATTTATATGTATGCGAGGTACATACATATAAATACTCTTCTATGTTGAGTGGAGCTTAGTGTTATGGTCCCCTTTTGTAAATAAAACATAACTTGGTGATTGAAAAGAGTGGCGGTGGCAGTGCGAGTAACGGTAAACCATGCGGTATCATCAGTACGAATAAAAATAAAAAAATTGTTTTAATTTTTAAAATATATTGAATATCTTAAATTAATAATTCTCACTCAGCTTTTTGTTAGTGAAAATATTTTTGGAGTCGGTCCAAAACTATTTATTTATCTATATAAGTCCGCCTATGGGAATAAAACATGTTAACCTACAAATTAGGTAATACTAGAAATTTCTCACAAAGGAGAATAGAATACCTAGAATTCCTCGTGTTGGGACGAAATTTAGGCTCCAATAAACTAAGGCACAAATAATCGATTGTTTACTATCAAGCAATGCATTGCTCGTATCTAGCACAATTACACAACCCGACCATATCTCTAAGACTTAGCTAAATTGTACCCTCTCAAGAGAGTTTCTCAGTCTGAATGCACTAATCACCTCGCTAATCCACTTGGCCTTCTAATTGTTGGCACATTCTGTGTTTGGGTTATAAACTTAAACAGCAATTTGTGTGTTTGTTAAGATATGTTTTGTTTTGAATGTTAATTTGATCGGCTTTAGAGAATTATTTAGGAAAATTTATAAACAGTTTCAAGCAGATCTAGATATAATTAAGCAGAGCAACACAACAGCCCTGATTTTTTTTTTTTTTTCGTGTCTCATGTGATGAAGAGCATTCAAATAGTCAGATTATAACTTTAACATAAAATACACCATATAATAAAATGAAAATTATCCTTCTATTACAATAAATAAAGTACAATTCCGCAAGTTCTTTAAATGTATAAAAATTAATAAGCAGTTGGCAGAAGTCGACGTTCCGGAAGTGTGGTTTGCGGCGAGAACAAAGTGCCGCTGTAATTGGATCCACCACACTGTTAGACGAAACTTTGCGTTTGTAGTTTTTATTTTAATTTGTTTTTGATAAGTGGTTGATTAGTTTAAAAATATTACACACGCAAATACAGTTTGTTAGACATATCAGTGGATACGCTTACTACTTTTCAATAAGATTTTCTTTTGTAATCAAAGATTGATGGCTAACATTCAATGAATAAAATGAAGTCTTCTATATATAACATATTTGGTATTTCATTTAATTTCATAAAAGTATTAACATGTGTGGCCTTCTTAAATAAAATACTATTTTTTTATAAGTGAAACAATTTTTTGTTACCTCAATTTAAAAAAAGTCTCACGTCCGTAATAAATCTGTTTCGTTAGGATAAAGACTCTCTTAATTAGTTAATATCTTCAGGGTTGAAGTCAGTTGTCAAACATATGTGAAAAAGCTGTAAAATAAATAGCCCAACATTATATTTCTCAGAAGCATCGTAGCAAAACATTGAAGTGTGCTACGGTTGTAGCATATAATCGTAGCAGCAACATATCATAGCAGCGTAATCGTAGCCATCAGGAAAAATCTTAATATATATTAATACTTTTTCAAGCAATATAAAATTAACAGGAAGCAATTTCAAATACTAAAGTTGTTTGCGTTTATAACACAGGCGTTAAGGCGTTATTTCTTATTGTTTCGTTTAATATGGGCAAAGTTGTTGCGGTTTGTTCAATGGCAAGTTTTCAATGAGCTGCGATAATTGGATATGCGATGAAATGCTAGCGTAGGATATGGTTGTAGGAACCTACATGGAATTGATTTAACAGAAAACATAAACAGTTTCACTTTAATTTAACAGTCCTCTTTCTTATCAAGCCCTATGTATGATGTCATATAGGTGTTAGTTTTAAAATTAATCTCTATTAATATATGGAGTTGTTGCATTTATTTTTTTGTTATTTTTGTATAGATTCTACAACTAACTAAAGTTTAGAGCCTCGATTTTTGAATACTAAAGATTTTCTTCGTTTTCCAACTTAAGAATTAATTCAAATCTCTATGTTTGCTCTTAGACTAGGTCCAAACAACGGCATTGTCTACGGTAAGAACCTTCTACGCCATTCTTTCAAACAAGCAAGAACTCAAAAACTATTTTGTTTATTAAATAGATTTCTTTTAATTTTGTGAATTAATTAGCTATTTCAAGTTTTAAAAACTACTTTTTAATTTCATTTTCATTAAAGCTTACATTCGCTTAAACAACATTTTAATGTATATAACATTGTTTATAATATTAATATGTAATCTTTTTATGTAAACATTTAAAGCAAAACTCTTGCATTTCATAAATACCGTTCCTTCTTTTTTATTACTTTATACTATAATATTTAATTCACTTATATTCTTACTTAAATTTTCTAAAGATATACCAGTCATCACCAGTAAGCATAACAATTGAAATTTAGTTAATGGACCCTTAAAGAATAGTTAAAATTAAATGAAGTATTAACGGATAAAATGTCACTCCGGCCTTGTAGAGTACAATTATGAAACCATTTTGTTCTTCCGATATTAACTTTTGTAGACTTGGCAGCTCAGCGCACTTGACGGATTTTGCAATTCTTCCATCATTAGTGAAATTTAATTCAGCCCAGATTCTGCAACAATGCCGAAACTTGGGCCTCTACAGCGAGTTGCTTGCAAACTCGTTTTTGCTTGTCGTAAGAACACCTCACAATTGATGTAGGAAATATTTATTGGCCTGGTTACTTATATGATGAGGGAAAAGTTAGCCGTAAAGTTACGCACCCTTACTTGAGGGAGAGGCTGCGATGGTTCCCAGATTATTTTTGACTTAGATCCCAAGTAATCAAATTGGTGTTGATTGAACGCGTCACAAACATATTTTCTGATATAGTTTATTTATTTATTTATGTATTACAAGGAAATATAACAAACACATCACAGAAACAGAATTTATAAGAAGAGTTACCTTTAATTTAGTATGGTAAATACGTTTAGATACTCCATTTTAAAAATATAATTTGGATAAATGTCCTGTCCTCGCAGAAAGGACTATTATGTGATATTAGAAAAGCCTAAGACTTGTTGCAATACTAAATAATCGGATCGGACTTAACTCATTTTTACAAATAGATACGTTTAAAAATATAATTTGGATAAATCCTTTCTTTTTTTTTTTTTTTAAAAGAAAATTTTGGGGGTTTTTTTTGTCTTAAGAACTAATAAAATAAGGGTGCAAAACGTATCATCTATTAGATTAACACAGATAAAAACAAACCACCACAAAACCGATATTGTTTTCAATTTAATATCCGACAAAATGTTATAAAATATCCCTGTATCAGCTATCAGCGATGTATCCGACGCGAAATTAACTTCCGATTGCTCCACAATTTAATGGTCCGCCAAAAGATCGATACATCGATATGAAATATTGGAACCATCCCTAGTTATCGATAGCTGGACTATTGCCAGCCTTCATCATTGACGATAATTACTGACTAAATGCGGCCGGGCCTTATTACATTACATACATCGCGTAACACCATCTGTGCGGTTATGGCCTGGGCATGTGTAGCGAGCAATGTACCAATCTATCAATGATTAACGTGTGATAACCATAAACAAGCCAATATCTTGTAAGATAAGCTATAATGTATTGCGTACTCGATAGGCTGGATTTGTTGACGTCTAGTTCTACGTTGTAATTTATTACCTACTTCTTATACTTACATTGGAAACAGCTTTAGCCGACAAAACGGTATCAAATAAAAATCCCTAGATGTCTTTTTTATAAAACAGGTCAGGAGGGGCTCACCTGATCTAAAGTGATACCACCACCCATGGACCCTCGCATTGCCAGAGACCACACAAGTGCATTGCCGGCCGTTAAGAACGTATACGCTCTTTTCTTGAAGGTCCCTAAGTCGTATGGGTCAATTACAAATAAGACTCTGTTACGAAGAGGGTCAATAGATATAATAGATAAACGGGTATTATATTAAAAATGTGTTGGACGGTTTGTTGTTAGTCTAAATGTGTCAACATTCAAACACATCAAATTCCAAAACAAATAACTTGTAAACTCTAAACTACCTCTTTGAATGGCTCTGATAAAAAATGTAGACTCGCAAATCAGATATGAATGGCTCTCTTATCTCTGTAGCCATTAGAACATCATGGAGACTGGGGCTAATGGGGCATTAACCAATGAGGCGGTCGCTTAAATCTTAATTGTGTACATCTGAGTTACGATTATGGTTTAAGTAAACTGTATGGTATACGTGTCAATTGTCACGCTGGTATTGATACGTTTATGTGGTTTTGCAATTGTGTTCAACGTGAACTTTTAAATAATCTGATATATTTTGTAGTAAGAATAAGATCCATATCAACCATGGAAATATTTTATACTTTTAGATTGTTAAAATATCGCGATACATTGTAAGAAACGATTTGTACATATGATACTACCATTTTATGAAATAAGAAATATATCATCACGTCTTTAATTCTGTCGGATCCTACACTAAGGCGTAGTAGAAATTAAATTATATATTGATAATGAATAATAATAATAATCTGGGCCTGGCAGTTTTACTCGTGTTCATTCATCGTGATGTTATATTCTAATTTTCTGCCTGCCTTTATTAATAGATATTCAACATTTTCTATTAAAAATATCCAATTACTGTAGATTTTAATTAGCTTGTAAGGAAACTGCTAATGACACAGATATATAATTAATTTCTCCTATATTTTCAACGTAAACTTTTTATCATCTTCCTAAAGACTATAATCTTATATGAGGAAAATTGCAGTATGAGATTTATTATTCAGAGACTTACACCAACTAGCTTTTAAATATATCAATGGCGATGTTCATATCGTGTGTTTATAATGTGCATATTTAATAGTATTAAATAGTAATATATGAAACCTCTTTTTGGTTGGATCTTGTCTTCTAGGACAAGGATTCAAGATTCAAGGATTCAAGGATGCGGTTGTTAAACTTATGATATTCTAACTTACTTATAAGTCTTTAGTCCTCATATGTTAAGTAAGTATATTTATCTTTTCAATAGCTACAATTGTTTGAAAAAGTTTTATACCTATTATTTGAAACTCCCTTGGAAAATAGATAATCGACGATGAAGCTTATTATTATTGTAATCAACAATTATTTTCATATCGCAAATCGATATATATAATCACTTGTTACCGAACTCGTTAAATGCGAAACCTATTGAAATTATTTTAGAGCGATAATAATCATGAATAGCGATTATAACAATGGAAAGAAAACTGGCATAACGCCAACGCCTGCTTCAAAGTACCCGATCACGCGATTCGAATCGAAAATCGATACGATAACTATTTTATTCGATCTAATTTGAATACACTTTCGTATGACGCCACCTGGTGCACGTGGGTTGAACTAAAGAGGCATTGCATATAGTTTAAGTCTCCTATTTACTATTGAATATATTTGTACATGTTGTTTAGCTGACCCCACGAGTTTAGGCCTTAGCTATGAAAATTCAGTCACAGGTAAGTTTCTGAAATTTGTCTTTGATACAACAAATTCTTGAAAAAAGTTTACACAGTATTTATAAATTATAATAAAGTAATGATGTAAATTATAAGCCTCGGTAATCCAAAAGGGGTAAATGGATTAACATGATCTGCATTATAATATCAATCTTTATACGTATGGTTAGGTGCATCTAGTACAGTTCCTGCCCCGATCAGGGTTCATTTTACATCATTGAGCGCCGTAAAACTAAATTATTTTATTAAAACTATTTATTATGAAGTATTATTAACTAAAACGGTTACTTTCTATCATTATGCAAATCAAAATTGTTAGAAATTACTGAGACAGATTGACTCACCGTAATTCTCTTCAATTGCCGCTTTCCCTTGAACCAAGTAATGACGGCTGGGGGTCGACTTCCCGCGGATTCACAGGACACTTCATACCGCCTCTCCGACGTTAGAACACCGCCTTCACCCAGCTCCGATGGCTTCTTAATCTCTACTGTTAGTGGTCTTACTGAAAACAAAATAACAATTTAGACAGTCTACAGCTAGCGATTATTATTACTGTTTAGCTATTTAGCCATATACTGGTTTATACGCTGTTATTTTGACGTCATCAATTCCGATTTGTCATAATTTGTGTAAAAATAAAAAATAATAATTATTACCATTTGATTGCTTTAAATTTCTGAAACTGACTTGTAATCTATTAACATATTAAAACTGTAAACGTTTAATAGGTCTTTACCTATAAATTTATTCATACAGACTTTTTCAAAAAAAAAAAGTTTTGATTGCTATGAATTCTAAATTAAATTAATTTTGTTTTAAAATATACATTCTATTTACAAAATCATCTTTTTTTATTGATTAGCGTTGTATTTTCATTACATTTCAACATTTTTCCTCGTAATGGATACTTTGAAATTTGTGTAATTATGAATATGAGTTCCGTCTCACCAACGCGCACAAACACCTAACATCAACACGTTTAGGAGAGAAGTTACAAACAACGTACAACCCATTATTGGTTTGCTCGGTTCCTTCGGGAATTTTGACTTGAAAAATGAACCTCTGGTCGTCCGAAACTTTGGTAACAATGATGAATTAAAGGCGATTGTCAAGCTGATGAATTCAATCTACAGCTGAGCTGGCAGCAGCTCTTGATGTTAGCATCAAAGCAATATTGGTCCATTTGCGACAGATTGGCAAGATAAAAATGCTTGATAGATGGGTACCCCACGAACTTAACGATCGCCACCAACGTACGCGTCGAGACTTGCCTTGCCTGCTTAACAGGCACAGAAATGAAGGACTTTTTGAAGCGAATTGTTACGTGCGACGAAAAATGGATTCTTTTTGACAATCGAAAGCGCTCAGCAAGTTGGTTAGATCCTGGTTCGGTACCAAAGCAATGTGCAAAACGAAAAATGACCTCTAGAAAGGTGATGGTCACAGTTTGGTGGTTTAGTGCTGGTGTGATTCATCATAGCTTTATACAAAACGGCGAGAGTATTACTGCAGATGTGTACACTGAAGAACTGACCACAATGTTGGCGAAACTCGCACGTCTGCAACCAGCTTTGGCCAATCGGTCGTCTCCACTGCTACTTAACGACAACGCGCGAACCCATACTCAAACAGACCGTCTCTAAGCTGCATGAGTTGGGATTTGGAAGCTCTCCCTCATCCGTCATACTCACCAGATCTTGCGCCTACCGACAATTACTTTTTCCAAAATTTTGACAACTTTTTTAGCGGGAAAAAATTCAATTCCCGAGAGGCAGTACAAAACGCCTTTGAAGAGTTTGTTGTCTCCCGTCCAGCTGAATTTTTCAAGAAGGGCATCCATAAACTGCCACAGCGTTGGCAAAGATGCATTGATTGCAGGGGTTATTACTTTGAATAAAAGAAATAAATAAGTTCGAAAAAAAATACTTTAACTTTTTTCAAACAAAACGGCAATTTCATAGGTAAAGACCTAATATATTTATATAAATTATATGTGTACAATGCGCTATTGATAACCTTGGCTTATTGACCGTGAATTTCCTTGATAATTGGAATTTCCAATAAGCAAACAAATTCTTTATCAATTCCGTACTATTCATATTTATTTGTACTGCAGCACCATGCATCGACAGTAAATATTGTAAGACATTCCAAAGATTTATTAAGAAGTCCACACAAAAGCTAAAGACAATTATCATGTATCTGGATATTTTTTTATAAAACAAATTTAACTACATGTAGTTATTTTTTATTGGTATGATTTTTGAGTGAGGCTTTGGTGTCAACAATGCACAAAAGCAAACACGTTTTCGTTAAGCTTCAAGAAAGTCAAAAAGAGACAAAAAACATTATTTACTTACGAAACATGTCTAAAACCAAAGATACTTCTTTTGGCGGAACCAAATGCGAATTTGCCGCTTGACACGTAAACACGGCTGCATAGTCAGCTCTGCGAATCGCTGGCCACATTAATCTGTTCTCTATAACATCACCGGTGTTGTGTTCATACTCTTCATCTACTAGTACACCATTGACGAGCCATCGAACTGAGGGCTCAGGACGACCTGAAATAATAAAAACTTATTATGATCATTTTGATATTTTAGCGAATATATTATTATAATACAATTTTAATTTATTAGAATCTACAGTGAAGCTTCGTTCTATCGTTGCTTTAATATTAATAATTTAATTTATTCACGTAGGCTTTTAACTGGAATTAATAGATAGGGTTTATTAATTTACAAATAAAAATATACAATATGAAATGTTACTACGTGGTATTGACACGAATACTCGTTAATAAAGCAATTAATCAAAAATACCACTTTATATTCAACACAATATATAATTCAAAGATAATGATCAAATGATTGTATAGGTGATAATTCTATTAAGGCCGTATGAGGGTCACCGTAAAAATAAATATAGTCACAATCGAGTAATAACAATTTTATGTGTTGGCATAGTAATTGTTTTAACTACAGTTAAACAATACTTTGTGGTATACAATAATGTCATTAAACTTTACTATTTCTCAAAACACATGCATAAACCTTATATTAACCAACAGAACTCTATGACTTCGAAAATTACTGTATACAAATATTAATAGTTTTGGATTAAAAATAATGGATGACAATAGAGTGAAAACGTCGGACAGTACAGCCGTCCATAGCAAAACTTACATAAATGATGAGCATCCATAAACGCTATACACACACTCATATTATATAGCGCGGGACGAAAAAGAACACATCTAAAGAAAAACACTTTAATGACGGATTAAGTTATGTATTTTTTAGAAAATTTAAGTATATTGCATTATTTTAAAATTTTCCAAACGTTTCGCGTACTTTACAACGTGCTTGGTCACGGTAGACTGTAGAGAAAAGGTGTTAATTGTCAAAATAAGTGTCACAGCTGCAGAGAGGTTATGTGTTATCTGTATTTATTGCCCCGGATTTGGTATTGACTGAAACCGGAAGGATTTTTCGCAAAACTGGCTCACGGTGTTCTCCATTTTCCCGGATCTAAAGTTTCACGAAAACGAGATTTTAGTTTAGGTATTATTCCATCCTAGGTGTTTGATAATTTTAAGCCGTGGTTTTTTTGATTTTAATTCTTCTCGTACCAATCTTGGGAAGAATCTTTTTTTTTTAATTTTCTAAAAATACTTAACTTAATCCGTTAATAAAGTGTTTTTCTTTAAATGAGTAATAGTTATGTTAATAAAAGACAATATTATATTTACATCTGCTTACAAGCCCAATATAGGTAATAAGAGCACTGGCTCTTATTAACCTATACATTACTATTAGTTTGTATCACTTCTGACCGGATCTCCTTGCCAACAAAATGACTAGCGCCGGTGCTGCCACTAGAGGAGTTCTTATTCCAGTATTATGACAAAATTATACACTTAAAAGTAACTTAAGTAACACTAATGAAGTCAATCAGCAGAGGTTAGTATTGGGACGATCTAGATCGTCTAGAGCTGTGATATGTACACTGAGGAGTTGTGTGAGGAGCGCAGCAAACTTGTTCAGACTTATTGAAGAGCTAATTTTTGACAAGTCTATATAGAAAATTTATAATCTGTTTATAGTTACCTTAATTAACTCTCAGTTGATTGTTATAGTTAGTAGATCAAAATTTTAAATAACTACCAACCCAATTCATTTAAAAACTACATAAGTTTCTTTTTCGTATAAAGTAGATTTTGTTGTAAAATATTACTGTATATATACCTAATAATTAAGGGAAGTGTTTATAATAATAAGTTGTATAGAAATACGAAGCGTTGATTACATAAGTCTCAACATTTACAAGTCAAGTCGAAGCGACGAATTTTAATGCTAGTTTATTGAAGTATTTAAGGAATAATAGGAAAGTGATATAAGGTTTTAGCAGCAGATAGATTAGGAAAAATTTTTTTTTTATAAATATACCTAAAAATATAAAATAAAATAACCAAATTGCTTGCTCTTTTAAAAATACTGTTTTTGATTGAGTAAGTCCTATTAGATAAAAGTTAATTAGAGAAATTATAGTTAGAGCTACATGTAATAAACTGAGAATAACGAAAAACATTTGCATAACAACACAATTTGAAACTGCATTAACTAAAAATAAAATAATGTCAACCTAGACAAATGTGTCAACATGTTTCTAACAAACATGGAAGTCAAGTATCTCAGTATTCGGAACGAAAAAATTTAATTATTGCGAAGTAAGTCACAGTGCTATAATGAGTAGGTTAATTTGCTTACTACTTGAAATTTAAATTTTTCTCATTAATTAAAAATCATACAACTATTTTATTGACATAGTTGTAAATTCGGTTGACAGTATTTTTAACTAGGTGGTACTTTAATCAAAATTGAATTTTTGTATGACTCTTCATCATCGTTTGTTGATAATTGCAAACAAGAGTATTCTTAACCATAGGACTACTTGTATATTCTCACACAAGCTCGTAAAAATTAATTTGTTTGTGCACAATTGAAGACCATCGCACCCGTTATGTTTTTTTTCTTTCGCTATTTTTTAAGACAACAATATTCATTAGTGGCTCAACTTTATATTTCATACATTATTATGTACATATATTTCTTGAATCTTTAAAAATAGTGACATTCCGCATCAATTTTACGTATTTTTCAGCCTTATAATAGTTACAGATGAACACTAGAAAGTACAAATAAATGCACTTAAATAAATGAATATATTAAGCTTCATTGAATTGATAATCATAAAAGAAAAGGGCATGATTTGTTTCAGTAACATGATGAATATTAAAGTTGTAATAAGATTTACAAGTTATGCTATAACTTCGCTCTTCCTTACTATATTCCCATTGCGTTAACCGAAATACCTAATGAAATTCAGCATGGACAAAATGGCAGCTAACGGCATTTTCACACGAGTGTCGCTTGTAAGATTTGCCTCCAACCACTTTAGCCAAATTAAATCACAGTGTTCGTTGTGCCAATCTAATTCAAAGTGTCAATGGATTCAATTTGGATTTGAGTTCCTCGAAGTTGCTGGGGCATGCATCTATTCACGAAATCGGTTAGCACATGCTAGTTCCGGCAAAGTTAGAGATTTTACGACCACACTTATTCTGGGCACGCCTAAATGGGCTCGACTTAAATCAATTATGCTAAAACCCTTTATTTACAACATTATTTAAACTGATTTGTCTGGATGTGTATAAGAAGAATTTAATGACCCAGATTGTGCATAGACACCTGAATAGACTTTCTCGTGTACGATTCCCACTAGGTCACTGTTTTTTGTGTGAAATGGATAAGATGTAACTATAATATAAACAAATAGAACGAATAGTATTAGTTTCGTTACGTATTACTATCAAACTATCAAGCATTGTATCCGAGTACAATAGTACGAAATGCGTATTCATTTGAAAACAATTAATAAAAATCCTACGACATGTTATGTGGACTAGCGGTATCTTAGAATTTACTCATCTAGGAATAGGAGCTTCTTTTATTGTACTTATCATAGTGACTATCAATATATGAATCAGTTCTGCGGCAATTAAAATGCTAAGACGTTACAATTCTACTTTTGTCACTTAGAAGCCACATCTCTAATTGTTAATTTATTCCTGAACAAATTGCAATTTCACAGAATACCTGCACTTAACTCGCAAGAAAGTTAACAATTTTAATGAGTTTTCTGTGCAGATCTCATTGTATATTCCGTATTGTCTGGAAGCTTAAATCAGACGTTTTCTTGCTTTAATAGTATATAAATGTTAAAGCAATACTATCCATAGACTCAGGTAGATTGAAAAACGCCTAACGATAAAGATTGCAATTCTGTTCATAATTTTTTTTATTTTTTATTTTTTAGTGAAAATATGGACTGTAGGTACTTTTACAACATTTGTGTTCGCTAGCGACAAAAAAAAGAAATATTGTTAAGTATTTGTATGCTAGAATTTAAAGAATACAAAAACAATATATTCTCTCGGTGTCAAATTTAATATAGTCCACTTAATAGTTTTTAATTATAGAAATTATAGTAATTTAATTCGGTAAGGAAATTAATAGATATAAGCAGAGGTATGTAAATTAAAGGGAAAATAATAAACTCAATAAAACCTTTAGAGACCTTTATTAAATTTGCAACTGAAATCATACGAAAATTCATAAAGCGAAATGTATAATTAATAAAACTAATTATCAAAATCATGTCTGCGTGGATTAAAATTAAAGTGTAGTTAATTACATTAGTAGTTATTACGGAAGTATATAATACATATATTTTATGGTACACGAATAAAAAATAAAGATTCAAAGACAATGAATATAAAAATGCACTTCTAGAGAATGGATATTCCTTGAAAACCCGATCCCTCATTATAAATACCGTCAAATTCTGCTAAACGATACTGAATTTCATCTCAATTCCAAAAATCAATCGAACCAGCTTTCGCCTTTTCGTAATTACGAGTAAAGCAGGTCACGAGCGTACTCCAGTGCTCAGAAACAGCCTAAAAGCAATAATTACGCCAAAATGACGTTTATAGTGAAAGCAATAAGGAATACACTTGTACTGCTTTTCCACTCCGATAAACAGGCAATGCTTATTTAAATTAGATTTCGGTGTTTGCGCAAACACGCTGCTGAAATAATGAATTCGTTCATGTTGATATTTTATTTAACGGTAATTTCGTGGAGTACATATGTGCTAAAGCTGATTGCGAGAAATACTAAATTGTATGTGTTTACCGCAAGTTTATAAATGTTTCAGACTAATTATAATTGTCAGTTTTAATTGTAAATATACTGTTTTTAAATTGTCAATCGTAATCGTTTCATCAGTTAATTATATTAATTTGTATAAAAATACTATGTTTATTTTTATTTCGTATGTGGAACCAGTTGCCAAAAGAGGATTTCCAAACAAATACAGGGACCTTCAAGAAGAGAGCGTATGAGCGTATGAGGCCGGCAACCACTGGTGAGGCCTCTGGCATCGCGAGTTCCATGCGCGGCAGTATCACTTAACATTAGGTGAGCCTTGTTTGCCCCCTATTTTATATAAAAAAAAATCGTGACAACTGATCAAAAGGATTTATCTTCGAGAGAGAAAAACTGAGAATTTTGTGTTCTATAATGTTAGACGTATTTCGCAAATCTAGTTTTTAATCGTTTGATGAAAATTTGTATATTTGCATACTTCTCTGTTAATCACTATTGTTACCAAGCCGTCAACATGTCGAAATGCGCCATTAACATTACTGCATAGTGATTGCAAACATTTTGACTACTTCTAGTGTCAATATGTACCTGTCAGAGTTCAATTTAAAAGGTGTCATTTGTTTTCACATCGTATTCCATAAATTTATTTATACAAGGATCTGTCGTGTGACACAATAATGACACGTTCTTTGACTATATATATAAATACTAGCTCCGGCAAACGTTGTTTTGCCATAAATGTGATTTCTAGCAATCATTTTTTAGTTCAATAAAAATAATTCTTAATTAAATATATATAATCGAAAATGTTTTAAACAATATAAGTATACTTTATTTAGGTTAATAAAAAAATATTCATATGACACGTTTGACTGGTATGGTAGTAGCCATCTATTGATTACTTACTCAATAGAGTCGAAAAATATCGACATCTGTTAGAATCTTTTGCGAGTTAACAGATAATTGTGGCGTTAATTAATTACAGAAAAATAATTTTCAATAAAATAGACATAGCGACTATAATTAAAGATCTAAAGCTATCCTATCTCTTAAGTTGGACCAGACTGCTCACAGTGTGCCATTTTAATTTAAAATCAGAGAAATAGTTTAGGAGTCCATCGCGGACAAATATCGTGACAGGGATTTGTATATATACTAAGTAAGATGTAGGTTGGCAGTGTTTAGCCCCCTTAGCTTGTGTCAACACTTACTATAATATATACTTGGTAGAGATTGTCTTATTAGACAAAATTTCCCTCTTCGTGAAATAGTCAATACACATAATATACGCTCTATTATTGGATTTTCATTACCTCGCCTATTAGTTCTCCAATAGAATATGTGTTATATTAAATTAGAACAATTAATTAGTAAATTTGTTTAGTATTGCGTGAATCAAATGTTATGCCTCGTTTATTAAACCACTGTATGTATGATATAACAAGCATTTTCAATACTTTGTATAATATTGCGTTGTAATTAACAATCATTTGGATATAATAACATATTTTTTATAAGAAATTAAAGTTTAATAGTTTAATCATTATTGTTGACTTTATTTGTGGATATTCTGACTTATTTACTTTAACATATATTTATAATACAATATAGGGTAAACTCGCCAGTACATGTGGACAACTTTTGTTGAGTGATTTAAATATATCTTATATAACGAAATCGTGTTTAAAATCTTGTAAGCATAAAATAGTTTCTTCAGCCTAGGCGATGTAAAATAAAGCCGACGAAAGATCCAGAATAACTTTTTTTAAACACAAAATAATAATAAATCGTATTATATTTTACAAATATTTCATAAATCAAATCTGTATTGCTTATAAAGCAATAATAATGACGTCCTCTACAACAACAACGTAATGATTTTAAGCCGTATCATGTTTTGACTTCTGAATCATATTTTATTCTTAATTTAAATTTATTGTGAGAACTACTGTAATTGCAAAATTCGAACTTTCTTATAAATTTTATTCGATTATAGTTTAAAATTCAAATCGACGAGGAACGATTTGCATAATCGAGAAATTGATTGGGGCTATTCTCAAAGAGCAGGTGAAAAAATAAATTCTTGAGAGGGGAAATGTCATTACAATGAAGATGTGGAGGGGTTCAGTAATCCACTTGTTGCTTATTCATTTGTTTAAATAAGTGTATATTTTACTTACTATAGTAATATTCTACTTTTATGGACGATATACACAAGACACCTATGTAAGTTAATTTAGGTCAGTTGATCGTATTACGGATATCTCTGCAAGAAGTTCTATTTTTTTAATGTTAAAATATATATTAAACCTCGTTCACAGGAATTTAGAAACACTGTGACAAGGCCAAGACTATTTAAAATATTATTATTACCTCTTTAATTAATGATTTAATTATTTTTAAGTGAAGACAACAATCAGCGGATGTTCTCTCTCTATCTTTGAGCCATAGCATAATACAAAAGATAAGCCTTAAAAATAAAGTATCTCTGACATATATAAGTCACGTAAAACCTTGCTGATGTCGTTTAAAACAATTTCGCATAAAAGCGTCACCTTTCATTTTCCTTGCAGGTAAACCTTCAAATTCCATTAAGTAAACTGTCAAAAACATCCAATAACGCTTATAAAGTTGAGACTTGTCCCCTGTTTTAATACCTTCGTACCTGCAACCTATTTTCTTTCGAAAAGAAATCTTTGTACTCAGAATAAAAGCATTTTCATGTTCTATCGAGTTGAGCCGGGCAAACATTTAGTATCAAATACGATATTCAAGCGAAAGTTCTTAAGACTGGGTATAAGAAAAATATCGGCCAATCGGTAAGAACTGTTGTATTGTTTTGGGTTTTTTGACCTTCTCCATTTCGCTACAATAATAATTTTGCATTTTATATAAACCTTGACATAATAATTATCAAATACGTATCATAACATGTACCACTTAACTACTAATTTTTATTTATTAAACTAAATTAATCTAAAATTGTTATGGAGTCCAATCCAACTAAAACACTAATATATACATGTATAGTAAAGTAAATCTTTACTTACCACCAAGAACTCGACACGTCAATAGCACGTCATCTCCTTCCTCGTGGGGTCCCAAGGTTGTGGTATTGATGACTCGGCCCCATCGGTCCACCACCACAGGCTTCTCTGGTGGCACTAAAACATTAATTTACTTTATTATTACTTAAATTGTCAAACCGCTGCAGGGATCTTTTCCAGGTAGCCCAAATTAATTGGATCCGAGTAATCGTCCGGTTGATAGGTAAATGGGTTTGGGGCTAAATTCAGGACTTTAATTCTCCTCCATTTCACATAAAATGCTGACATGCTAATCTAGCCATTTTAGTGACTCTCAGCCTTAAAATAGTTATTCGGAACCATGCCTGATTTAATAGCCGCTCGTGGGGTGAAAGAAACGTTCTTTAGTGATAATGTTTGGGACAAAATGTGAATCGACTTACCAATTTAAATCATGGTTAGGAAAAGGAAATGGAATCTTTAGATTATTTTGTTTTTTAATATAGGGCAGGAAGCTAACCTTATGCTATACCAGAGGCCTGAGCCTCTGAGCAGAACCTGCGTTACGAGAAAATGTTCAGCTAAAGAGCGGAATCTTTAGCTCAATGTTTTGCTGCAGGTATTAACTACAATGATGTTAAGAATTAAATTATACTACGTTTCAAATGTTCCATTTATAATAATTATTTCAGAAGATTAAATGTTATGTCATTTTACAAGGCGCAAATACCTAAATACAACTTTTATCTTACGCGATATGAGAACAAAAATCCTATAAGTTTCAACACAGCCGCACTGCAAAAAACTAGGACTTTAGAAGTTGTAGAATACTAGCGGTTCTCTCTTGACAAGTTTTTGTTCAACGCTTCAATACGTGGAACGGAATCTGTGAAAGTTTATAACGACTGCACATAAAGTTTATTCAAACGATGCAAAATAATCGGTGCGAACGTACTGTTCCAGTTTTATCTATTTGTTTAAATGTATATATTTTAAGCGGGAGCATGCTGAGATCTTCCGACCTCCGGCGTTGCATAAAAATATTTGTCTGTGAACCAAACGTGAAAATAGGCGAAGTGTGCCGAATTAGATATTACCAATAAATTAAGTGTAAGAAATACTAACAAATAAGATACAAAAAACGATAGATTTTTAATGAATTATAACTCTACAGTAACGATACAAAAAAATACAAATTTGCAGTTACATAACAACTTTATAGAGAATTTTCCGTCCAAAAGCAAAACAATGTTTACACCATAATATTCTCTTTTTTTCCCACCACTTTTCCCCCTTTAAAAAAAACCCCTTTTTTACCGGTTTTATTTTATTTTTTTCCCCCCATTTTATATATAATAATAATAATAATAAAAAAAATTTTTTTCACACAAAAAACAAAAAAAGAAACTTTTTTTATTCTTAAAATAAAACAAAAAAATGCCTTTTTTTTACTTTACTTCCTTTTTCCGGGGGGGGGGCGGGCGCCCCCCCCCCCCCTTTCCCCCCCCCCCCCCCCCCCGGGGGCGGGTTTTATTTTTTTCCCCAAGGGGGGGGGCGCGCCCCCCCTTTTTTTTTTTTTTTTAAAAAAAAAAAAATTTTTTTTTTTTCTCCCCCCCCCCCCTCCCTTTTTTTTTTTCCCCCCCCCCCCCCCAAAAATTATTTTTTTTGTGGGGGGGGGGGGGCCCCCCCCCCCCCCCCCCCCCCCCCCCCCCCCCCCCCCCCGCCCCCCCCCCCCCCCCCCCCCCCCCCCCCCCCCCCCCCCCCCCCCCCCCCCCCCCCGGGGGGGGGGGGGGGGGGGGGGGGGGGGGGGGGGGGGGGGGGGGGGCCCCGCGGGGGGGCCCCCCCCCCCCCCCCCCCCCCCCCCCCCCCCCCCCCCCCCCCCCCCCCCCCCCCCCCCCCCCCCCCCCCCCCCCCCCCCCCCCCCCCCCCCCCCCGCGCCCCCCCCCCCCCCCCCCCCCCCCCCCCCCCCCCCCCCCCCCCCCCCCCCCCCCCCCCCCCCCCCCCCCCCCCCCCCCCCCCCCCCCCCCCCCCCCCCCCCCCCCCCCCCCCCCCC